>ONZH01031181.1:0-21115 GCA_900303285.1 Rhinella marina
CAGAGTGATCGCTACGGACGTTGGTATGGTCAGCTAGGTACTCCCTCACCATCTTTCGGTAAACCTCACCCCTACTCTGCCGAGACTGGGGACAGGTGACAGTGTCTTGCTGGGGTGACATAAAACTGGTAAAGGCCTTGGAGAGCGTTCCCCTGCCAGTGCTGGACACGCTGCCTGCTCGCCTCCTCTCCCCCGCTACTTGGCCTACAGAAGCACGCCCTCTGCTGCTAGCGGTGTCAGATAGGAAGGATTGTTTCAGCTTGTGCACCAGGGCCTATTGATATTGATTCACTCTCATACTCCTTTCCTCTACAGGGATGAGAGTGGAAAGGTTCTGCTTGTACTGTGGGTCCAGGAGAGTGAACACCCAGTAATCGGTGTTTGAAAAATTACTTCTAACACAAGGGTCACGGGATAGGCAGCCTAACATGAAGTCTGCCATGTGCGCCAGAGTCCCAACATGCACAAATTCCCTCTCCTCACTGGCCTGACTCTCCATTTCCTCCTCCTCCTCCAAGCCCATACACGCTCAAGAGTTAAGAAGGATTGAGCATTGGTACCCTCTTCTGTCTCGCCGACATTCTCCTCCTCTTCCTCCTCATCCTTATTCACCTCCTCCGATACATGCTGAGAAACAGACCGGAGGGTGCTCTGGCTATCAAGCGACGTATCTTGCTCCACCATCTCTTGTGACAAGCGCAAAGCTTCCGACTTCATGCTGAGCAGTGAATTTTTCAACAGGCAAAGCAGCGGGATGGTGAGGCTGATAATGGCGGCATCGCCGCTGACCATCTGTGTTGACTCCTCAAAGTTGCTCAACACCTGGCAGATATCAGACATCCACGCCCACTCCTCTTTGTAGACTTGAGGAAGCTGACTGACCTGACTACCAGTTCTGGTGGAAGTTGACATCTGGCAGTCTACAATCGCTCTGCGCTGCTGGTAAACTCTGGATAACATGTGCAATGTCGAATTCCATCTTGTGCACAACAGTCGGTGAGCGGGCAGTTGTAGGCGGCGCTGCGCTGCCCTGAGAGTGGCAGCATCTGTGGTCGACTTGGGGAAATGCGCACAGATGCGGTGCACCTTGGTGAGCAAATCAGACAGATTGGGGGTATGTCTTGAGGAACCGCTGAGATTGAACACGTGGGCCAGGCATGGCACATGTGTCAGTCTGCCGAGTTGCAGAGCCGCCACCAGGTTACGCCCATTGTCACACACAACCATGCCTGGCTTGAGGTTCAGCGGTGCCAGCCACAGATCGGTCTGCGCCGTGATGCCCTGTAACAGCTCTTGGGTGGCGTGCCTTTTGTCACCTAAGCTCAGCAGTTTGAGCACCGCCTGCTGGCGCTTAGCCACGGCACTGCTGCTGCGCCTAGAGCTACCGACTGAAGGTGCTGTTCCCACGGATGGTAATTTGGAGGAGGAGGTGGAGGAGGAGGAGGGGTCGGAGGAGGAGGCATAGTACATCTGAGAGACCGTGAGGTAGGCCCCGCAATCCGCGGTGTGGGCAGTACATGAGCGGCCCCAGGGTCAGACTCGGTACCAGCCTCCACTAAGTTAACCCAATGTGCCGTCAGTGATATATAGTGTCCCTGCCCGGCAGCACTTGTCCACATGTCCGTGGTTAGGTGAACCTTCTCAGAAACAGCGTTGGTCAGGGCACCGAGGATGTTCTGTGACACGTGCTGGTGTAGGGCTGGGATGGCACATCGGGAAAAATAGTGGCGGCTGGGGACCGAATACTGAGGGGCAGCCACCGCCATGAGGTTTGCGAAAGGCCTTAGTCTCTACCAGCCTATACGTCAGCATCTCCAGGCTCAGCAATTTGGAGATGTGGACGTTGAGGGCTTGGGCATGTTGGTGGGTGGAACTGTATTTCCTCTTGTGCTCCAGCGTCTGCTGTAAAGACAGCTGAATGCTGTGCAGGGACACATTGGTGGACGCTGTGGAGGATCGTGGAGGTGAAGGTGTGGTTTTCCGGTGGGAGGCGCTCGTGCCTGGGTCCTGGGCAGCGGGTTGACTAGCAGATGCAGTGAGTGTCACAGGGGAAGGAGCAGTGGTGGGACCCGCAGGAGGTGAACGGCCTTGGTTCCATTGAGTGGGGTGTTTAGCAGTCATATGCCTGCGCATGCTGGTGGTGGTTAGGCTAGTAGTGGTGGCACCCCTGCTGATCCTGGTGTGGCACAGGATGCACACCACAGTCCTTCGGTCATCCTCACTTTCTTTAAAGAACCTCCAGACTTGCGAACATTTAGGCCTCGCCACGGGATCTTCACTACGTGAAACAGTTGCTGCTGATGCACCAGCTCTGGCCCTGCTTCTCCCTCTGGCCACACCACTGCCTCTTCCAACCTGTTCTGGTGCAGCACTCGCCTCCGCCTCAGAAGCACTGTCTTCACTCGGCTTATCAACCCAGCTTGGGTCAGTCACCTCGTCATCCTCCGATTCCTCAGTCTGCTCCCCCTTCGGACTTCCTGCCCTGACAACAACTTCACCACTGTCTGACAACTGTGTCTCCTCATCGTCCGACACCTCTTTACACACTTCTTCCACTAAGTCAACATTGTCATCATCATCATCATCACCCACAGACTGCGACAGATGGAAAACTTGGGCATCGGGAACGAGGTCGGCAGCAACCTGAGAAGTGGTTTGTGACTCTGGGAAGGGTCCAGAAAACATTTCCTCAGAGTATGCCGGATCACATTCCAAATTTTCCTGGGAGGGGGCAGACTGGGGGGAAGGAGGTTGAGGTGGAGGAGCCAGAGGAGTGCTCCCTTGGGTAACGTGGTTGGACTGTGTGGAAGACTGACTGGGGGACAAATTACTTGAAGCATTGTCCGCAATCCACGACATCAGCTGTTCGCACTGTTGTGGTTTCAACAATCCTCTACCACGTGTCCCTGTAAGTTGAGACATGAAGTTAGGGAGTGTAGCTCTGCGGTGTTCCCCTGCTCCCTCATCAGCAGGTACTGTCTCACCCTGCCCAGGACCACGGCCTATGCCCCTGCAGTAATTGAATGCCCAAGCCCTCGCCCTCGGTCTCGACCCTTAGCCCTGGGGTTCAACATTTTCTGTATATAAGTGTATTATATATAAAAAAAAAAAAAAAAATGGGCCTGCTGTACTGAAACCCACAAACTTGTTCAATCTGAACAAGTTAATATATAGGTGGATAAGTTAGAGCAAAATTACGTATTTTATTACGTACCTTGCAGTATGGAGCAATTACACTGAAACTATTAGATTAGGCATACTTGGTCTGCTTAAGTGCAACCCAGACAAATGTCGCACAGAGATTTTTGTAATGTAGCTATATCAGTGAGAGCAAAAGACCGTATTTTATTACGTGACGTACAGTATGGGTCACCTGGACAGAAAATACGGATTGTAGTTTGTGGTGACTGGACAGCTGAACTGTGACACACAGAATGGTTCCACACAGCTGTATGAACTACCTATAATAGTGTGTTGGACATGTTCCACACAGCTGTATGAAATGGATTTGTATCACTGAGATGAAAAAAAAAAAGTTTTTTTTTTTTATTATTTTTTTTATTTTTTTTTAACGTGACGTGCAGAATATATCAGAGAGCAAACTCAGACCCTGCTGACTGTGGCTATTTTCACTGCAACCCAGACAAATGTCGCACAGAGATTTTTCTAATGTAGCTGTCTCAGTGAGAGCAAAAGACCGTATTTGATTACGTGACGTACAGAATGGGTCACCTGGACAGAATATACGGATTGTGGTTTGTGGTGACTGGCCAGTTGAATTGTGACACACAGAATGGTTCCACACAGCTGTATGACATGGATTTGTATCACTGAAAATAAAAAAAAACTAAAATAAAGTTGTTGTTTTTTTTGTTTTTTTTTATGTGACGTGCAGAATATGTCAGAGAGCAAACTCAGCCCCTGCTGACTGTGGCTATTCTCACTGCAACCCAGACAAATATCGCACAGAGATTTTTCTAATGTAGCTATATCAGTCAGAGCAAAAGACTGTATTTGATTACGTGATGTACAGTATGGGTCACCTGGACAGAAAATACGGATTGTGGTTTGTGGTGACTGGCCAGCTGAACTGTGACACACAGAATGGTTCCACACAGCTGTATGAAATGGATTTGTATCACTGAGAGCAAACAAAAGGATTTTGTACTGTGACTTCCACTATCTATCAGTTAGACAGAAAAAAATCTTCTGCAGACTGTGCCTATTTCAATGAAACACAAAAAAATTGTCCCACTTAGCTGTTTGAAATGGATGTGTCACTGAGAGCCAAAAAATAAACTTTTTCAAGTCTCCCTGCAAAATGCTGCAAATATGGCAGTAGCTGCACTACTAGTGCCAGCAAGCCCAGCCATAAGCAGATAAAAAAAAGGGTCTTGTAGCCCTAACAAGGGCTGTTGGGTTCTTTTAGAATCTCTCCTGCCTAACACAAATCTAGTAGAACACCCTAACACTCTCCCTGTATCACACTGCAGATCTGTCCCTAATGGCATCCAGGCAGCGACTGAGCCGAGCACCGCGGGCAGTCACTAGTATATTCCAGGGTCACCTGATCAGGCCAGCCAACCCCTGCTATCGACATGTAAGGGCCCCACGTGATGCTGGGTGTACTGCAGAGTCTCCTGGCTTGTGATTGGCTGAGTTTATAGCCGCCAAAAATTCAAAAGGCGGGAGATGCCATTTCCTCGAGCATGGCGAGATACTCGTCCGAGTAGCGAGCAATTACAAGTACCCTAATACTCGAACGAGTATCAAGCTCGGACGAGTATGCTTGCTCATCTCTAATACCAATATGTATTAAAGATAGTGAAATTACACTGTCAACCCCACTGAAATTACATTGTGAACTCCACTGTGCTGTATGCTGATTAGAGTCATGACACTACATAGCATTATGGTACGTATACAGTATGTTAATGCTATATAGGTAACCCGGATAAACAAATACCCAATAGTATACATACTATTAATACTGCTTGAATATTAATTTATTCTGTGACGACTGGAGTAAATCGAAAAAATTGTAGTTTGAGATTTTCATTCTATATAAAAGAAGTAATTGTTTCCGATGCCTGAAAATCTCAAAATAAGAAAAATGAGTATTAAAGGAGTTAAGAAAATGAAAATACTTAAATATTAATTTATGATGAAATAGCAGAAGGACCCGGCTTCGCCCGGGTATATTTAATCTATTTAATTTAAAGTTTGTGCATGTGTTGGTAAAAGATACGAGAGTGACCTCTACAGTGCCCGCCCCTTGAACAGTAACCTCCACAGCAGCCTGCCCCTTAACAGTAACATCCACAGCACCCTCCCCTTTAACTGTGACCTCCAGAGCAACTAGGGTGGCCACTGTCTTCACCCCAGAAAGCCGGACCTCTCTGGCCATGCCCCCAATTGTGAAGCCACACTCCTGGTCCCCATGAGGTCACACTCCTAAACATGAGGCCACGCCCCCTGGCTCTGTGAAGACATAGTGGAGAAGCTGTCTAAACATGAGCTACTGAAAGGGAGGACATCCCTGCGTCCGTTCAGGCACTGCACCGGACAGAGGACAGGGAGTCAGAAAACCCGACTGTCCAGTCTAAAACTGGACGTCTGGCCACCCTAACATCAGCCTGCCCCTAGGGTGGCCAAAGGTCTGGTTTTAGGCTGGACAGTCCAGCTTTCAGACTCCCTGTCCTCTGTCATGCGCAGGGCCTGGACAGACACAGTGATATCCTTTTGAACAGCTCATTCTCAGACAGCAGCACTATGCAGTCTGAGCATGAGCTGCAGGAAGAAAGTCACCCTCCCTCTCACCTCTGCAGCTGACAGAAGTTGAGTTTTACCTTAATTTTTTCAATCCCCGTTGACTGCGGAGTGGAAGGAGGCGTGGCCTGACCGAGTCAGGGATGTGGCTTAGCGGGACCTGGGGGTGGGGCTTTTAAGTCTTTCTTTTGAGGGTGGCCTGATTTATAGGTCGATGCCATGGTAATTTATGAGGAAACACAGTGGGTAGCAGTGGAAGAAAATATCTTTTGTTACTACTGTATGGTAAATATGTGAAATTTACATTATATTAGGTAATGATTGGTGTTGAGCGAACATGTTCGGCCAAATATAGTATTCGGCCAAACACTGCGTGTGCTCGAGCACCATGCTGGCTACTGGCATTACACTGATTGGCTGGCCGGAAACGCGTCATTGGGTGCTATATAGCCAGCATGACATGTGACCTGCTCAGACCGAGTCAGGGATAGCTGCTGCAAGGAGAGACAGATAGTGTAGGGAGAGAAGAACGCTAGGCAGGGATTTGTGATATCTGGCTACAATTTTTTTTAGTTTTTGGGGGTTAAAAATTGCGCAAGGTGGCCTGACATTAACGCCACCTGAGCAGCTGTTGCATGGTGTATTACTCTGTGTATACTATATACCTGACATCCTTTGCTATTTTTTCTGCCGTTAATTAAGGCCTCAGTTCCTCAGCTGCGCCTGCTGTATAACATTTGCGCAAGGAAGCACATATAGTGTAGGGATAGGATTTGGTTAGGCAGGGCTAGTAGTTCTGTTCAAAAGACACAAGTCCATTGTTATATCTGGCTGCATTTTTTTTTTTTTTTTTGGGGCAAAAAGAATGCAAGTGTGCCTGACGCTAATACCACGTGCACAGAGTGTGCATTACAACCTTTCTGTAGTTTGTATACCTGACATCCGTTGCTATTTTTTCTGACGTTAATTAAGGCCCCAGTACGCCAAGGCCGCTTGAAGTGAGACATGAGGAGATATTGTGCCCTGATTCCCAAACTTTTGAGCATCCACAGTCTGAAGAAGATGACGGTGGGGAAGGGCAAGTAGCGTCTCACGAGGTGCATGATGATGATGAGTAGTTTAGTGATCTCATTAAGAGAAATAAAATAAGAATATTGCAGGTTTGATACCTTTTAATGGCAAACAACAAAAATAGAAGTAATGATGTTACATAGCGAGCTTTCGGGAAATCACCAGTCTCGTCATCAGGCGTACTACAAGAATATATGAAGAAGCAGCAATATATATACAATAAGTACAGAGACATGGGGGGGGGGGTGAATGGACATCAGAATTTCAAAGATCTTGAGAATAAGTCCTTAATTATCTTACAGATAAGGGGTTTGAAAGTTTTATGGCCTCTAAATTGATGTTATCTCAGGGACCTGGTGCCCCAACGATGTCTATAGAAGACTCTTTAGATCTTGTAATGTGTCATAAATCCCAGGGACAAATTCAGTCCAGTATTCAAAGTACCAATAGGTCCACAAAATGTCCAAACATCAATCATAATAATTATACTTTATTGAAATTATAAACAGAGAGACAGTACATAAACACAAAGGCAGAAGAACAATAGCATGAAAATTATTGGAAAAGAAACAGGGACGCGGTGCGCACGCCCAACCCTCCATCAAAAATTGGCAAAGCAAAAATAGAAAAAAAGCAACCATATAAGCTAAACATGGCAGAATGCCACAGTCAGAAACAAAGACCATGAGACAGTTACCCAAAGTAATGATGCCACTGATGGAGGAAGGAGGTTGCACACCACGTCACAGTCCCAACGCCGTTTCGCCACACAGGGCTTCTTCCAGGGAGTAGACCAAACAATTACTAACACCGCCTTATATTATGTGCATACAGGTGCATATACCAGGATTGATTAACTACAAACCAATCAAACCTCCTAGACACAGCCCCCTCCAGTTCCAAGCCTATCAGGGCATTCATACGTCACCAGGTCGGAGGGCACCAATAGAAAATACAGAGTGTTCATCCGGCGCTGCATCTCCCGGCGCGCTCCAGCCTGGAGCGCACCAGCGTCAGCGCCGGCGTCACTACCGGTCAAACCGCCTAACGCATCCGCTCATGCGCATTAACCTGCGCTCCAACATGGAACGCTCAGACCTCCTTCCTGGTATCAGCGCTTGCGCACATTAACGTGCGCTGCGTGAAAATGCAAAGTTAACCAAATGGCTTCAGTGAGTAAAGCAGGCATTATATATTCAATGAGTAATATAGGCATTGTACATTCACAATTACTATTAACCCTATATTAGATTATAACCATAGACTAGAATGGTAGGGACAGAACCAAAGCCAACTGGCTTTAACAAATAGTATGGACCTTATATGTTCATAATTGCTATTAACCATATATTAAATTCACAAACCTGAGCCACAGTAATAACAATAATGGTAATAACAGTGTCAGTGCAATAAAAGTGCGTTGAGTGCAAGTGAGTGCCGAAATAACCCATGCAGGGGACGTGCATCAAAAAAGAAAAAGTGCAGTGTGAAGAATATATAATATTTAATGTAATATAAATACCAAATTACAAAAGTTCAAAATTACATGATACATATCAAGTGAAACAATTCATAAATAGCAGTGAAACATGATTGAACAATAAACCTATAAAATCAATTTACATAATCAATAGAAAAAAAATGTATAAATACAGTGCATGATAATACCACAGAATAAATCATGATCAAATCACAATTAATATGTGAAAAATAATCGCCCATAACCCACATTTACCAATAGCAAACACCTAATAAAAGCAGACACCGAACAATTATACGTATTATATAAAACCCATATAGAAAGCTGTAAAATACGAGATAAAATAAAAAAAAAAAAAAAAATAAAGATGAAAACGTCCCATAATAGTCAAAAACGTAGTAGAGTCTTCTCCTCGTATGAGTACTCAATGCCATTGCCACATATATCTAATTCCGGGCCTAAATCCAGTATCAACATCTTCCTAGTACACCTGATCCCACCAATGCTTAAAAAAAATATATATAAATAAGTAAAAAACAGTACAAACAAAGTTAAAAACGGTAATTATAAAAAAATAAAACCCAATTCCTTCCCAAAGGGGCACCACACATAAGGGGAACAACATAACAACTTAAACCAAAGACAAATCACAGAAAAGGTGAAAATGATATTTCTTCATTAAGGCCACGGGGAGTAATACAATCTAGCAAATAGATCCACTTTACCTCCTTCTGGGCGAGTAGTTTCTTCCAATCGCCGCCACGATGGGATACCAACACTCGGTCAATACCCCGTACACGGAATAGAGAACTGTCACAATTGTGGATTTCCTTGAAATGCCTGGGGATAGATTTTAATAACGTCACATCCTTTATATCCCTAGCATTTTCTATCCCTAGGACATGTTCCCTCGTGCGCCGCCTCAACTCCCTGGACGTCATCCCAACATAAATCAGATTGCAAGGACATTAGGCAAGATATATCACTCCTGTCGTGCCACAATTTATGTGGTGAGTGATCAGGAATGGTTTTGCCGATTTCCCAGGATTCAAAAAATGGGTGGCTTTGTCCATATTGGGACAGGCGACACACTTACCGCAAGATGATGAACCCCACTTTGGGCCTCTACTGCCAAAACCATACGGTTGGTTTTGCTGTGGATAGTGGCTCTGAACCAGCATATCTCTAAGATTTTGTGCCCGTCTGTAAGTCATAGGAGGCATTGATGGAAGAATATCCCTCAACACTGGGTCAAACCGCAATAAGTCCCAATGTTTACACAGTGCTTGTCTCATTTCATGCCACTGCGAATTATATCTCGAGATGAAGCGCACCGGCTGGGTATCTTGCTTTTTTTGCGGAACTTTATTTATCAATAACTGATCCCTCTGTTTTTCTTTGGCCCGTTGGTAACCTCCTTGAATGTACTGAGTGGAATAGCCACGCTGATGGAACCGTCGGATCATATCCTGCGATTGAATTTCAAAATTAGACTCCAAAGAGCAAACTCTTCTTAGCCGCAAGAATTGGCTATACGGAATATTCCGAATCAGATGTTGAGGATGTCCGGAATTTGCATGAAGTAATGCGTTAGTAGATGTTTCTTTTCGAAAAAGGTCGGTACTGACCAATCCCGTTTCATCAACTGTAACCTTCACATCAAGAAAATCCAGATCCGATCAGGTTATCCTGTAGGTAAGTTTAATGTTTAGATCGTTGCAATTAAGCTGTCCAATGAACCGGTGGAAATCCTCCTGTGGGCCCTGCCACACGATGAAAATATCATCAATGTAGCGGGCCCACATTTGGACACCACCGATCCCCTCACATTGATCTGAAAGGAAGATCGTCCTCTCCCACAGCCCCAGGAAAAGGTTAGCATAGGACGGCGCACAGGCCGCCCCCATGGCCGTTCCCCGGAGCTGTAGGAAGAACGATCCACCGAACAGAAAAAAGTTATGTGTTAGAGCAAACTCCAACAGATGAAGAACAAACTCACCAACCTCATTTTTCATATCCGACATTGATAGAAAAAAGCGGACCGCATTGATGCCGTCTTCATGTCGAATACTTGTATATAGCGATTCCACATCGCATGCTGCGATCCACATGTCTGGTTCCAAATGGAGCCCATTCAGGCGGCGTAAAAAGTCAGTAGTATCTTTAAGGAAAGAAGGCAATTGCTCAACCAGAGGTTTCAACATGGCATCGATATATTTACATATTGGCTCACAAAGATTCCCCACTCCGGACACAATAGGACGACCAGGAGGATTGTTGGCATCCTTATGAATCTTCGGTAATAAATACAGACTGGCAATCCGTGGATGCACAGGGATCAAGCAATCAGCTTGTTTCTTCGTAATCACTCCCCCTTCTCTAGCCACCAAGATGATTTTTTCAAGTTCAGATCTGAACATAGAACTAGGGTTAAAAGTAAGTTTCTTATAACAGGACACATCACGTAATTGGCGATAAGCCTCTTGCTCATATTTTTCTTTTGGCCAGATAACAACATTACCGCCCTTGTCCGCTTGCTTTAGAACAACATCTTTCATTTTCTTCAATTCATAAATGGCATGTCTCTGTGTCCTTGATAGATTATCTCGCCATGTCTTGGAATTAATTTGTTGAAATTCTCTGGACACAAGTTGCACAAAAGAAAAGATATTAGGAAATGAAGATAATGGCGGAAATTTCAGAGATTTCGGTAGCAATGCTGTTGGGAACTTACCCATATCTGGCTCCTGCGTGATGTTCGAGTCCTGTTCATCCAATAATTCCATCAGCGTGGTTACGGCTTTTTGCTCCTCCTCTGTATTCAAAAGTGCGTTAGGGGTGCCTTTATAAAAAATCTTTTTAAAAACCAGTTTCCTGGCTAACAAATATAGATCCTTTATTGCTGTGAATAAATCAAAAGATCCAGTTGGTGCAAAGTTTAGACCCAAACTCAACACTTCCAATTGGGAAGCAGACAATATTCTCTCCGATAAATTTATTACCTTGAGTGGGGTCCTGTCATAAGGCACCACATTCTTCCGTTTCCCAGCAGGTCTACTATCCACGAATTCCTTCCTCTTTTGATTCCTTGAGGAGGATCGCATTAGTCTAACAGAAGCTTCCGGATCGCCTCCAATAGAAGCACTGGATGAAACCGACTGGAACGCGAACGTGCTGTGTTCGCCACTGTACGCCATTTATAAACACGGTCATTCTCGTGATCTTGTACATCACGTTGAAATTTCTTCATTTTAGTAGCCTTAATTTGTTTTTCCCATGAACAATAAGCATCATTAGTCTCTTTTTCCCATATAATTTTCTCCTCTGGGGTAAGGAGTTGACTCAGATTCTCATTAGTTGTTTTAATCTGAGTTTCCACTTCCATTAGTGTCTTCACATTAAGATCAATAATGAGTTGCATCAGGGACCTTGAACATATATTGCAAATCTCCTCCCAATCCCGTAGAAAGTCCACATCTTGGCTCCCATAGGAAGGGAAGATCTGGACTCTCAAACCACGAGGTATCAATTTACGTTTAAGGTAATTCTCCAGAGAGATCTTATTCCACCAGTATCGCATCTGTTTGTGATAAAGTCTTTTCAGATTCAACTTCATTCCCCTCATGTGCTCGTGGTCCATATCTCCCGCCATTCCTCCTCTACCTCCAAACAAGTCATCGGCCTGAGTCGACCATAAAGCAACTCGAGTTTGAAACTCCATTATAGCAAGTAGGACCACCTTGCAACAATCAAAACTAAAAAAGAAAAAAAATGATAATAGAACCACTTAAATGTACACCAAGCCATCTGCATATGACTGGAAAAACCAGTTGCAGGTATAGGACAATAAACTAGATCAAAATACCAAATAGGTCCACAAAATGTCCAAGCATCAATCATAATAATTATACTTTATTGAAATTATAAACAGAGACAGTACATAAACACAAAGGCAGAAAAACAATAGCATGAAAATTATTGGAAAAGAAACAGGGACGCGGTGCGCACACCCAACCCTCCATCAAAAATGGGCAAAGCAAAAATAGAAAAAAAGCAACCATATAAGCTAAACATGGCAGAATGCCACAGTCAGAAACAAAGACCATGAGACAGTTACCCAAAGTAATGTTGCCACTGATGGAGGAAGGGGGTTGCACACCACGTCACAGTCCCAACGCCGTTTCGCCACACAGGGCTTCTTCCGGGGAGTAGACCAAACAATTACTAACACCGCCTTATATTATGGGCATACAGGTGCATATACCAGGATTGATTAACTACAAACCAATCAAACCTCCTAGACACAGCCCCCTCCAGTTCCAAGCCTATCAGGGCATTCATACGTCACCAGGTCGGAGGGCACCAATAGAAAATACAGAATGTTCATCCGGCGCTGCATCCCTGTTTCTTTTCCAATAGTTTTCATGCTATTGTTTTTCTGCCTTTGTGTTTATGTACTGTCTCTGTTTATAATTTCAATAAAGTATAATTATTATGATTGATGCTTGGACATTTTGTGGACCTATTGGTAACTTGAATAAACTCAATAAACTCCCAAAACAGTGAAATCTGGGAAGTTAAATATATATATACAATGAGTATCAACTCATAATCATTTCCCTTTTAAAGGTGTCACTGTGTATGTTATATAAAAAGTAACTTTTATTCGTTATTTAATAAAAAGGAGAATTTGACTCCCTATTATTCACATCAACACAAAAAGAGAAAACGATTAAGCTGATAATTTTAATCGTTTTCTCTTTTTGTGTTGATGTGAATAATAGGGAGTCAAATTCTCCTTTTTATTAAATAACGAATAAAAGTTACTTTTTATATAACATACACAGTGACACCTTTAAAAGGGAAATGATTATGAGTTGATACTCATTGTATATATATATTGGTAACTTGCTCTCAATTGAAAAGGGGATGTTCTTGCCATGGCCTTCCTCATAGTGGCCGCTTCTGCGGAGGACAGAGGTGGTGTACCTACTGACAGCCTGACCGAACACGATGGCAGACGGGGAGACACTCCCTCATGTAAAATTGTTTTGGAGTGTCTGCGGTTGACCCTCCTATAAAATATTTTTTTTGTTTTCCCTGTTATTTGTTAATGTACAACCCATGGCTGGCATGGTGGGAATATATAGGGAAGCACCCAACTAGGTGCAATGAAGGTCCATCACCCATGCCCATGCTTGCACTGCTCTCCTATCCCCAGCCACACGATGCAGGCATAAGCTTGACACAGCATGGCGGTGACACCAACAAGTGACCAAGTTACATGAGGTAGCAGGTGAGCCACCCAAAAATTTAGCCTGACGCAGCATGGCGGTGACAACAGAGTGACCGAGTTAGACTGAGGTAGCAGGAGGTGAAGCACAGATGGTAATTCGAAGGTGGAGGAGGAGGGGTTGGAGGAAGTGGCATAGTAATTCTGAGAAACCGTGAATGAGGTAGGCCCCGCAATCCTCCAAGTGGGCAGTACATGAGCGGCCCCAGGGTCAGACTCGCTCAGAGTGACCAAGCTACACGACGGTAGCAGGTAGACCTCCGGAAAAATTGTTTGGAGAGAGGACCTGTAGGGGGCCCTCCGGAAAAATTGTTTAGAGAGAAGGCCTACAGGTGGACCTCCAGAAAAAATATTTAGAGAGAGGGCCTGTAGGTGGACCTCCGGAAAAATTGTGGTAAAAGAGTGCCAGTTGGACCTCTAAAAAATGGCGTTTTTTTGGTCAGTGTTAGGCAAAGACGACAAGGAGGAGGAGGAGGAGTAGAGAAGAGGAATCGAATACATAAGTAATGTAAATCTTTAGCTGCTTTCCCCCGGAGGAGATTTGAATTTCGGTGAAATCCAGGCTTTGTTCATTTTAAGCGTCAGCCTGTCAGCGCTGTCAGTTGACAGGCGTGTACGCTTATCGGTGATGACGCCACCAGCTGCACTGAATACCCGCTCTGACAGGACGCTAGCGGCAGGTCAGGCCAGCACCTCCAAGGCGTACAGCGCCAGTTCAGGCCACGTGTCCAGCTTTGAAGCCCAGTAGTTGTATAGAGTAGAGTGATCGGTTCGGACTTTGGTATGGTCAGCTAGGTACTCCCTCACCATCTTTCTGTACAGCTCCCCCCTACTCTGCCTAGACTGGGGACAGGTGACAGTGTCTTGCTGGGGTGACATAAAACTGGCAAAGGCCTTGGAGAGCGTTCCCCTGCCAGTGCTGGACAAGCTGCCTGCTCGCCTCCTCTCTCCCGCTACGTGGCCCACAGAACCACGCCCTCTGCCGCTAGCGGCATCAGATAGGAAGGATTGTTTCAGCTTGAGTACCAGGGCCTGTTGATATTGATTCACTCTCATACTCCTTTCCTCTACTGGGATGAGAGTGGAAAGGTTCTGCTTGTACCGTGGGTCCAGGAGAGTGAACACCCAGTAATCGGTGTTTGAAAAAATGCTTCTAACGCGAGGGTCACAGGATAGGCAGCCTAACATGAAGTCTGCCATGTGCGCCAGAGTCCCAACACGCAAGAATTCCCTCTCCTCACTGGCCTGACTCTCCATTTCCTTCTCCTCCTCCAAGTCCTCCTCTTCAGCCCATACACGCTCAAGAGTTAAGAAGGACTGAGCACTGGTACCCTCTACTGTCTCGCCGACATTCTCCTCCTTTTCCTCCTCATCCTCATCCCCCTCCTCCGATACACGCTGAGAAACAGACCGGAGGTGCTCTGGCTATCAAGCGACGTATCTTCCTCCACCGTCTCTTGTGACAAGCGCAAAGCATCTGTCTTCATGCTGAGCAGTGAGTTTTTCAACAGGCAAAGCAACGGAATGGTGAGGCTGATAATGGCGGCATCGCCGCTGACCATCTGTGTTGACTCCTCAAAGTTGCTCAACACCTGGCAGATATCAGACATCCACATCCACTCCTCAATGTAGACTTGAGGAATCTGACTGACCTGACTACCAGTTCTGGTGGAAGTTGACATCTGACAGTCTACAATCACTCTGCGCTGCTGGTAAACTCTGGATAACATGTTTAATGTCGAATTCCATCTCGTGGACACGTCGCACAACAGTCGGTGAGCGGGCAGTTGTAGGCGGCCCTGCGCTGCCCTGAGAGTGGCAGCATCTGTGGTCGACTTGCGGAAATGCGCACAGATGCGGCGCACCTTGGTGAGCAAATCAGACACATTGAGGTATGTCTTGAGGAACCGCTGAACTATGAGATTGAACATGTGGGCCAGACATGGCACATGTGTCAGTCTGCCGAGTTGCAGAGCTGCCACCAGGTTACGCGCGTTGTCACACACAACCATGCCTGGCTTGAGGTTCAGCGGTGCCAGCCACAGATCGGTCTGCGCCGTGATGCCCTGTAATAGTTCTTGGGCGGTGTGCCTTTTGTCACCTAAGCTCAGCAGTTTGAGCACCGCCTGCTGGCGCTTAGCCAAAGCACTGCTGCTGCACCTAGAGCTACCGACTGAAGGCGCCGTGCCCACGGATGGTAATTCGAAGGAGGAGGTGGAGGAGGAGGAGGGGTCAGAGGAGGAGGCATAGTACGTCTGAGAGACCGTGACCAAGGTAGGCCCCACATTCCTCGGTGTGGGCAGTACATGAGCGGCTCCAGGGTCATTCTCGGTCCCAGCCTCCACCAAGTTAACCCAATGTGCCGTCAGTGAGATATAGTGTCCCTGCCCGGCAGCACTTGTCCACGTGTCTGTGGTTAGGTGGACCTTCTCAGAAACAGCGTTGGTCAGGGCACGGATGATGTTCTGTGACACGTGCTGGTGTAGGACTGGGACGGCACATCGGGAAAAATAGTAACGGCTGGGGACCGAATACCGAGGGGCAGCCACCGCCATGAGATTGCGAAAGGCCTCGGTCTCTACCAGCCTATAGGGAAGCATCTCCAGGCTAAGCAATTTGGAGATGTGGACGTTGAGGGCTTGGGCATGTGGGTGGGTGGAACTGTATTTATTATCTTTACACACTTCTTCCACTAAGTCAACATTGTCATCATCATCATCACCCACAGACTGCGACAGTTGGAAAACTTGGGCATCGGGAACGAGGTCAGCAGCAACCTGAGAAGTGGTTTGTGACTCTGGGAAGGGTCCAGAAAACAGTTCCTGAGAGTATGCCGGATCGCATTCCAAATTTTCCTGGGAGGGGGCAGACTGGGGGGAAGGAGGTTGAGGTGGAGGAGCCAGAGGAGTGCTCACTTGGGTAACGTGGGTGGACTGCGTGGAAGACTGACTGGTGGACAAATTACTTGAAGCATTGTCCGCAATCCACGACATCAGCTGTTCGCACTGTTGTGGTTTCAACAGTCCTCTACCACGTGTCCCTGTAAGTTGAGACATGAAGCTAGGGAGTGTAGCTCTGCGGCGCTCCCCTGCTCCCTCATCAGCAGGTACTGTCTCACCCTGCCCAGGACTACGGCCTCTGCCCCTGCAGTAATTGAATGCCCACGCCCACGCCCTCGTCCTCGACCCTTAGCCCTGGGGTTCAACATTTTCTGTATATAAGTGTATTTTATAAAAAAATAAAATAAATGGGCCTGCTGTACTGAAACCCACAAACTTGTTCAATCTGAACAAGAAAATATATAGGTGGATAAGTTAGAGCAAAATTACGTATGTTAATACGTACCGTGCAGTATGGAGCAATTACACGGAAACTATTAGATTAGGCAGACTTGGTCTGCTTAATTGCAACCCAGACAAATGTCGCACAGAGATTTTTGTAATGTAGCTGTATCAGTGAGAGCAAAAGACCTTTTTCACTGACGTGACGTACAGAATGGGTCACCTGGACAGAAAATACGGATTGTGCTGACTGAACAGCTGAACTGTGACACACAGAATGGTTCCACACAGCTATGTGAAATGGATTTGTATCACTGAGATAAAACAACAAAAAAAACTTTTTTATATATATATTTTTATATATATTTTATATATTTTATTTTTATATATATATATTTTTTTAACGTGACGTGCAGAAACTATCAGAGAGCAAACTCAGCCCCTGTTGACGGTGGCTATTTTGACTGAAACCCAGACAAATGTCACACAGAGATTTTTGTAATGTAGCTGTATCAGTGAAGGCAAAAGACCGTATTTGATTACGTGACGTACAGTATGGGTCACCTGGACAGAAAATACGGATTGTGGTTTGTGGTGAGTGGACAGCTGAACTGTGACACACAGAATGGTTCCACGCAGCTGTGTGAAATGGATTCGTATCACTGAGATAGAACAATAAAAAAAAAGGGTTATATATGGCGATAGCTGCACTACTAGTGCCAGCCAGCCCAACCAGGAGACAAAAAAAAAAATTTCTTGTAGCCCTTAGAAGGGCTGTTGGGTTCTTTTGAGATCACTCCTGCCTAATAAAGAACTACATGCAGCCCCTAACACTCTGCCTGAAACGCAGCAGCTCTGTCCCTAACGACATCCATACAGCATCTGAGCCGAGCACCGCCGGACGTCACTAGTATTTTCCAGGGTCACCTGATCAGGCCAGCCAACCTCTGCTATCAACATGTAAGGGCCCCACGTGATGCTGGGTGTACCGCAGAGTCTCCTGGCTTGTGATTGGCTGAGTTTATAGGCGCCAAAAATGCACAATGCGGAAGATGCCATTTCCTCGAGCATGGCGAGATACTCGTCTGAGCAGCGAGCACTTACGAGTACCCTAATACTTGAATGAGCACCAAGCTCGGACGAGCATGCTCGCTCATCTCTATTCTTTAGCCTTTTTTGTTTCCGATCCCCAAAAAGTTCAAAGATCATGGTGAATATATGTCTTTTTTAATTATACTAGCCTGCAGCTATGTCTGAGCATTTCTATTTGATATTTTACTGAGATGAAACAAAAGTACCATGCTTGTTTTTTTTTTAAATGTGTTTGTTCTTTCTACCCGATAAGAGATTTGAATGGAAGTCAACCATGCTGGAATAATTTGCATTAGTACTGAAGTGGACACAAAAACCTATAAAAAAGCCGAGAGGATCTGATTCATATACAAAACTTGAGACAAGACAGTACAGGAAAGATCCTGGAAAGAAGTTTCTCACAGATGATGGAGGAATATTCTATCCTATCTATTTTCATAGTTGTGATCTATGTGAAATCTCTGGTGGGATTAACACTAAATATAATTATTGTCGCTGCTAATTTAATGAAATGGAGACGCCTGAAATCTCTACAGACCTGTGATAAGATTGTGAGTTCTTTGGCCATCTCCAGAGGCTTGTATTTTATTACTGTCATTATTCGGAACTTTATCTTCCAATTCTATCCATTGCTACTGAAAAACAACATTGTGTTATCAGTCCTATATATTCAGACGATGTTCCTGTTCTACAGCAGTAACTGGTTTGCCACCATCCTCTGTGTCTTTTACTGCGTGAAAATTGTCACCTACAACTATAAACTAATTATATTCTTGAAGAACAGGATCTCCTCCATGGTCCGATGGTTGACTCAGACCTCTCTGCTAATTTCACTGATTTCCAGCCTTCCATTTGGTTGGTATGGTTATGACTTAAAACTGCCTAATTTACTAAATGGTTCTACTGAGAACATGACAGAGTATGGATTTCTTGTTCCAAACTATGATAAACTGTTCCTAATGTTTGCTGCTGGCTCCTTTCTCCCATTTCTAATATTTTGTGTTGCCACCTCTCTGTTAATTTATTTCCTTCTAATGCACACCAGACGGATGAGGAGCATCGGGTCATGTATTCAAAGCTCACACCAAAAGGCTCATTTTAGCGCTTTGAAAAGTATGAGCTTATTTTTACTTCTACAAATATTGTGTTTTATATCTATGAATCTTTTCTTTTCTGGTAATTATTTTCATTTAAAGTTCCCATCCATAATTGGTTGGATGATTCTATGTAACCTCTTGTTGTTCCATTCCCTCTACATGATCTGTTCTAGCAGTGAGGTGAGGAAGATGTTCATCTCAATGCATCTTGGGCTTATCAGATGTTTCTAAAGGACCCTTTCCACCTGTGAAGTCTACAAGATGGGTTTCCCTGACATCATATTGATCATTTCATTATTTGATTTTTCCTATTGAAGTACATTGTAACCATAAATTTGTCTTCCAATTGGCAAATCATGTCGTTATGTTATGAATTAAATCATATAAGTATAATATAATAATATAATGATAAATTGTGATATGTAAATGCAGCTTAAAGGGGTTGTCCAGTTTAACCCGTTTCTGACTGCCTTACAAATATATTTGTCAGCGATCAGGACTTTAAATTTGACGGGAGTGCAGCAGGTGCCATAGCCACCGGGTGCCAGCTGTTTTAAACGCCAGGCATCTGGGGCTAGTATATGCAATCAACGTTAATGTTGATCACACATATTTTACCACTCTGCCATGGTCAAATGTTACCATGGCATCTGAGAGGATAAAACTGGGAGCATGTGCTCCTGGCCATGCACTGACTCCCCCAAGAGGACCAGGGAAGCTGGATGGTGTGTGCGGCAGCCTTGGTCCTCCTGAGTGTTCCTATGGAAAGCCTGCCTGTGGTGTATTTGGTGTATTTCTCATAGACTCCAATACTACTTTTAAAAAGTGTGGGGGGGGGGGAGGAAAAATGTTTTAAAAAAATATTTAGAAATATAAAGAATATAAAAATTCGAATGATTCTCCCATTTTCCCGAAATTAAAATAAGAATATATAATACCAAAATAATACAAAAATGCAAAAATATCATGGGCCTCACATGTGAAACCTCCCAAAACATTAAAATATAAAAATAATTATCCCATATGGCAAATGGTGAAAAAAAATGTCAAAATGGTCGCTCTTTGTCTCCCACAAAAAATGCAATAAAAATTTATACATACTCTATAATGATATATAATGAGCCCTCATACAGCACCTTACACATAAAAATAAAAGTTATGGGGGTAAGAATATGGTGATACAAACAAAAAAATGTGCTCTTTTTCCCAAAGTTTTTATTTTTTTATTTTTATTTTTTTCCTTTTTCTTCCCTGTCTTCCTGTTGCCATAACTTTTACATTTTTCCGTTCATATCCATATGAGGGCGTGATTTTTGTGGGACAAGTTATACTTCTAATCCCAAAATTTAATATGGCATACAATGTAGTGGCAAACGGGTTATAGGTTTTAAATGTCTAAATACTAAAAAAATAAATTAAAACTTTGAAAAGAAAATTTTTTAAATCACCATATACTTACCCCAATAACTTGTTGTATAATTATGCCTACTGAGCTGTGTGGGGGCTTGTTTTTTGCAGGATGACCTTTAGTCTATATCAATACCATTTTGGAGTGTGTCTTTTTCTATCACATTTTATAAATTTTTTGGGGTAACAGAATCGATGAAAAAATGACAATTCCATTACACTATATGCCATATTGGGAAAATATCTTCATATTTTTATAGTACGGGTTTTTTGGATGCGATGATGCCCATAATGTTTATATTTTTTTTATTCATGCATTTATTTTTTTATTCTAAGGAAAGGCGAGTTAATTTTTTTATATTTTATTATTTTACCTTTTTTAATTTTATTCATTTTTGTAGCCTCTTTAGGAGGCTACAATGACCACTTCTTTGTATTTATGGAATTATGTATGCTCTCCACATTTCTACATGGATATGCTTCAATTACTCATATTTTTCCTACATGCAAAAAGCATGCCAATTGGAGATGAGCGAGCACTAAAATGCTCGTTATTCGAGACGAACTTTTCCGGATGCTCGGGTGCTCGTTTCGAGTAACGAACCCCATTGAAGTCAATGGGAGA
>ONZH01031182.1:0-72848 GCA_900303285.1 Rhinella marina
CCCAACGCCAGACTGCGCAGAGAAGATAACGAATAAATATCTCTGGTTATTTTTGATAAATAAAAGTTAAATAAACACAAAAAAAAATTGATCTGTTCCTGTGCCTGATCCACCCAAGTTGAATCTGTCCCATCATGAAGAAGTCCCCCAAGGAGTCCCCACTGTAACTTGCTTCCCATACAACTACCTCACCCCCCCGACACTTGTGTCTTGCCATTGTCCACCACCTCCTCAGACAACAGTGGTAAATCCCCACTGTCAGCACACGGAAACAGCAAAAGTTCTTGCGAATTGGGGCAGAGAATGTTCTGGGCTAGCACATCAGGGAAGGGGTGACTATGGGGTTCCAGGGAGTACGTGACTACATGCAATATCCATTTAAAAGTCATGCCACACTTGATCGAGCTTATAATTGACAATTGTACCGGTTGATGCTAAATTTTTAAGTTGGGGTCCTGCGTCGTCATTCTAACTACATCCGGCTGTTGTCACCACCACACACGCTAGCCCAGGGGGCACTCCTCTGGCTCTTCCAGCGAAACCTCCTTCCCCCCAGCATGCCCCCCACCTACAGGCCCTCTCTCCAAACAATTTACTTCTTTGTCCTATCTTTCTCTCTCTCTCTACAAACTATTTTTCCAGATAGCTGCCATATACGGTATTAAACTGAGTAGTATACATAGAAGACATACCACACTTGATCAATCTCATAATTTACGACTGTACCGGTTGATGCTAAATTTTTAAGTTGGGGTCCTGCGTCGTCATTCTAACTACACCCGGCTGTTGTCACCACCACACACGCTAGCCCAGGGAGCACTCCTTGGCTCTTCCAGCGAAACCTCCTTCCCCCCAGCCTGCCCCCCACCTACAGGCCCTCTCTACAAACAATTTACCCGGATAGGGGACTTCTTAGATATTGTACAGATTTTTGTTTGGTTCTTCTTTTATTTCCCTCCTGACCTGTGATAGGCAGCGCATGGACACGTCCCCTTAGCTGCAGTGGGAAAGACACTCCCCTGGCCAGAGCCATCTCTTTTTCCATTTTCCGTGGTCGAAAAATCCATAAAATATAAGGTCCCAAGATAGGGGACGTATACGGTATTAAACTGAGAAGAATCGATACCGCATCGGTTGATGCAACAGTTTTTCAAACTCCATTCCGGCTGTTGTCACCACCACACACGCTAGCCCAGGGGGCACTCCTCTGGCTCTTCCAGCGAAACCTCCTTCCCCCCCACCTACAGGCCCTCTCTCCAAACAATTTACCCAGGTAGGGGGACATATTAGATATTATACTGATTTTTTTTTTTTTTTAGATCTTCTTTTAATTACCTCCTGCGATAGACGGGAATCGAATCCAGGTCAACTGCTTGGGAAGCAGCTATGCTCACCACTATACCACCAGCAGCCACAGCAACTGATAAGAACAGATACTAAACTTGATGTCAGCTGCAGTGCCAGCATGAGCAGTGGTGTCACCTGCAGGCGGTGATGGACCTTCGTTGCACCTAGTTGTGATGGGTATTTGCATCGCCTTTCTTGGTCCGGGTGAGCACAATTGCCATGATGGTAACCACCAGGCTGTTGCCTGAGAATTTGGGGTAATGGTGGGATTAAGCAGCCTCAGAGGCATCCATGCATGCTGCCCCTGCTGTTTCCTGTCCATTTCCGTGGTGTTTCCATCATTTTCTGAGGTTTCCAGGTTTTCACCTAGCCTTCCCTAGGCAGAGCCTTGGTCCCCTGCAAAAAATGCTCGAGTCTCCCATTGACTTCAATGGGGTTCGTTACTCGAAACGAGCACCCGAGCATCGGGAAAAGTTCGACTCGAATAACGAGCACCCGAGCATTTTTAGTGCTCGCTCATCTCTAGTGATGACTTTTATTATACTGAATGTCATTTGCACCAACCATTTAGGAAAATCAGAGATAAATATCATTTGCGTAATAATTTGGAACATGGTGTATTGGTGATCCCTCATTCCTAGGTTTCTTACTTTCACTTTGTAACATGTGCAGCAGCCATTTTAGAAAAAAATCTGATTCGTTGCCACAAAGTGAAGGGAAATTCGTATTCGTGGCAAATCAATTTTTTCCTGAAATTCGGATCGAATTCCACTTCGTTAACTACTATTCACTCAATGCTACTGATACCTGGGTCTGCTGGTTAGTGTTGAGCGAATCAAAATCAAACGAATTTATCCGAATTTCAGGAAAACTTTGATTCACCACGAAGCAGAGTTTCCTCAAGCTTTGTGGTTGTTATACTCTGCAGTATAATAAAAGTCATCACTCATTAGAGTATACATCGAATTTTATTGAACAAACCTCCCAATGATAACAGTATATTCTTCAAAAATTAAAAAAAACTCAAAATGCACTGTTCCAAATTATTATGCACAGTATAATTTCTAAACATTTTATATGTTTTTAAGAACTGAAAATGCTCATTTGTGTAATTTGCAGCATTAGGAGGTCACATTCACTGAAATAAAAAGTTATTTAAATCCAAAACATCCTAAAAGGCCAAATTACATGTTAACATAGGAACCCTTCTTTGATATCACCTTCACAATTCTTGCATCCATTGAACTTGTGAGTTTTTAGAGAGTTTCTGCTTGAATTTCTTTGCATGATGTCAGAATAGCCTCCTAGAGCTGCTGTTTCTATTTTCCTGAAATAGCGGTAAAAACAAAAAAAAATAAATACCTCATCCATTTGCTTGCGACAAAGCCATTGCGGCCATCTTGATTGAAGAAACCACTCCCGACCAGCATGATGACATTTAGCTGTTTCTTCAATCAAGATTGCTGCGTCGGTCTCTCCGCGAGCAAAAAGATAAGGTGAGTATTTTTTTTTAACCCTGATTAACCTCTGATAGGCCTTAATTTTAATGTCAGATGCCGCGATCAGTGATGAACGTGGCGTATGAAGGGTTCAATGACTGGGGCGGTACAATTGCCATTCCCATTCATTGTGCCTGCTATATACAATTGAATGTGATTCATGACGAAGTAATTTGTAAGGAATTTAATTTCTTTGTGAAATTCTGTGAAGCAGCCAAATCGAATTTTTAATAACTTTGCTCATCTGTACTGCTGGTGGGTGAAAGTCCAAGCCACAAAAAATTGTAAGTAGTGACAACACCAGTCGTGTCTAGAGATGAGCGAGCACTAAAATGCTCGGGTGCTCGTTATTCGAGTCGAACTTTTCCCGATGCTCGGGTGCTCGTTTCGAGTAACGAACCCCATTGAAGTCAATGGGAGACTCGAGCATTTTTTGCAGGGGACCAAGGCTCTGCCTAGGGAAGGCTGGGTGAAAACCTGGAAACCTCAGAAAATGATGGAAACACCACGGAAATGGACAGGAAACAGCAGGGGCAGCATGCATGGATGCCTCTGAGGCTGCCTAATCCCATTATTACCCCAAATTCTCAGGCAACAGCCTGGTGGTTACCCTCATGGCAATTGTGCTCACCCAGACCAAGAAAGGCAAGGCAAATACCCATCACATGTTAGGGAAGCACCCAACTAGGTGCAACGAAGGTCCATCACCGCCTGCAGGTGACACTACTGCTCATGCTGGCACTGCTGTGCTATCCCCCTCCCCACGACGCAGGCATAAGCCTGACACATCATGGTGACAGCGTAGTGACACCAACAAGTGACCAAGTTAGATTGAGGTAGCAGTCAAATGTCTGTAGGCGAGCCTCCAAAAAATTTGTTTTGGAGTGTCCGAAGTTGACCCTCCTAAAAAATTGTTTAGGAGTGTCTGTAGTTGACCCTTCTGTAAAATATTTTATTTGTTTTCCCTGTTATTAGTTAATGTACAACCCATGGCTGGCATGGTGGGAATATATAGGTTTTGCGTCACAGACGGTCCACTGCACCGTTACATTTTCTTCATCATTGCCAATTACTTTTTCACTAACTGTTGTCTGGCAATGATGAAGGGTAAGGTGAATCCACTGCGGAAGAAAAGTGTCAACCTCCTACAATTCTACACTTGCTCTCAATTGAAAAGGGGATGTTCTCGCCGTGGCCTTCCTCATAGTGGCCGCTTCTGCGGACGACAGAGGTGGTGTACCTACTGACAGCCTGACCGAACACGATGGCAGACGGGGATACACTCCCTCATGTAAAATTGTTTTGGAGTGTCTGCGGTTGACCCTCCTGTAAAATATTTTTTTTTCCCCTGTTATTAGTTAATGTACAACCCATGGCTGGCACGGTGGGAATATATAGGGAAGCACCCAACTAGGTGCAACGAAGGTCCATCACCCATGCCCATGCTGGCACTGCTCTCCTATCCCCAGCCACACGATGCAGGCATAAGCCTGACACAGCATGGCGGTGACACCAACAAGTGACCAAGTTACATGAGGTAGCAGGTGAGCCACCCAAAAATTTAGCCAGACACAGCATGGCGGTGACAACAGAGTGACCGAGTTAGACTGAGGTAGCAGGAGGTGAAGCATCCTCCAAGTGGGCAGTACATGAGCGGCCCCAGGGTCAGACTTGGTCAGAGTATGTGAAATGTTCAGGGTGGCCGAATTCCTGGCTCGACGGCGGACCCGTTTCGGGTTATCGATTGTCGAAATGTTGGCTTACATCAAGTTTAGTATCTGTTCTTATCAGTTGCTGTGGATGTTGGTGGTAAAGTGGTGAGCATAGTTGCTTCCCAAGCAGTTGACCCGGGTTCGATTCCCGACTATCGCAGGAGGCAATTAAAAGAAGAACAAAAAAAAAATCTGTCTAATACGTCCAGGGTTTGGACTGGATTACCTAGGGCCCACCAGAGGAAATAATTCTTGGGGCCCACCATAAAGAAATATCTGTGTTTGTTATAATAAACACAGTGATGTCACCGTACAGGGATAATAAACACAGTGATGTCACAGTACAGGGATCGGCGTCTCGTGCCCCCATCAGACCTCAGGTCGGCGTCTCGTGCCCCCATCAGACCTCAGGTCGGCGTCTCGTGCCCCCATCAGACCTCAGGTCGGCGTCTTGTGCCCCATCAGACCTCAGGTCGGCGTCTCGTGCCCCCATCAGACCTCAGGTCGGCGTCTCGTGCCCCTATCAGACCTCAGGTCATAGTGCGCGCCGGAAGGGAAGACAGTGGAGCGTGGGAGCCGAGGACAGCGGCAGCAGGACAGGTAAGTATGCTTTTTTTAAGTGGCTGGGTGGGCTGATCTGTACAGGAGCCGGGCCATTAAGGGGGCTTTAGATTGTCGGCAGCTAGCGCCGGGGCAACGGCAACGGCACTATAGGTTCCTGGCTTGGGGCCTACCGGAGGATCCTCCGGTCCTCTGGTGGGCAAGTCCGACACTGAATACGTCCCCTATCCGGGTAAATTGTTTGGAGAGAGGGGGCAGGGTAGGTGGGAGGAAAGAGGTTGAGCTGGAAGAGCCAGAGGAGTGCCCCCTTGGCTAGCATGTGTGGTGGTGACAACAGCTGGATGGAGTTCGAATGACGACGCAGGACCCCAACTTAAAAATTTAGGTACAGTTGTAAACTATGAGCTTGATCAAGTGTGGTATGTATTCTTCTCATTTTAATACCCTATATGGCACCTATCCGCTGTAGGTGGACCTCCGGAAAAATTGTTTGGAGAGAGGGCCTGTAGGTGGACCTCTGGAAAAAATTGTTTGGAGAGAGGGCCTGTAGGTGGACCTCTGGAAAAATTGTTTGGAGAGAGGGCCTGTAGGTGGACCTCTGGAAAAATTGTTTGGAGAGAGGGCCTGTAGGTGGACCTCTGGAAAAATTGTTTGGAGAGAGGGCCTGTAGGTGGACCTCTGGAAAAATTGTTTGGAGAGAGGGCCTGTAGGTGGACCTCCGGAAAAATTGTTTGGAGAGAGGGCCTGTAGGTGGACCTCTGGAAAAATTGTTTGGAGAGAGGGCCTGTAGGTGGACCTCCAGAAAAATTATTTAGAGAGAGGGCCTGTAGGTGGACCTCCGGAAAAATTGTTTGGAGAGAGGGCCTGTAGGTGGACCTCTGGAAAAATTGTTTGGAGAGAGGGCCTGTAGGTGGACCTCCGGAAAATTGTTTGGAGAGAGGGCCTGTAGGTGGACCTCTGGAAAAATTGTTTGGAGAGAGGGCCTGTAGGTGGACCTCTGGAAAAATTGTTTGGAGAGAGGGCCTGTAGGTGGACCTCCAGAAAAATTATTTTGAGAGAGGGCCTGTAGGTGGACCTCCGGAAAAATTGTTTGGAGAGAGGGCCTGTAGGTGGACCTCCGGAAAAGTTGTTTGGAGAGAGGGCCTGTAGGGGGCCCTCCTGAAAAATTGTGGTAAAAGAGTGCCAGTTGGACCTCTAAAAAATGGTGTTTTTTTGGTCAGCGTTAGGCAAAGACGAAAAGGAGGAGGAGGAGGAGTAGGAGGAGTAGAGAAGAGGAATCGGATACATAAGTAATGTAAATCTTTGGCTGCTTTCCCCCGGAGGAGATTTGAATTCCGGTGAAATCCAGGCTTTGTTCATTTTAATAAGCGTCAGATTGTCAGCGCTGTCAGTTGACAGGCGTGTACGCGTATCGGTGATGACGCCACCAGCTGCACTGAATACCCGCTCTGACAGCACGCTAGCGGCAGGGCAGGCCAGCACCTCCAAGGCGTACAGCGCCAGTTCAGGCCACGTGTCCAGCTTTGAAAGCCAGTAGTTGTATGGAGCAGAGTGATCGCTACGGACGTTGGTATGGTCAGCTAGGTACTCCCTCACCATCTTTCTGTACAGCTCCCCCCTACTCTGCCTAGACTGGGGACAGGTGACAGTGTCTTGCTGGGGTGACATAAAACTGGCAAACGCCTTGGAGAGCGTTCCCCTGCCGGTGCTGGACAAGCTGCCTGCTCGCCTCCTCTCCCCCGCTACTTAGCCCACAGAACCATGCCCTCTGCCGCTAGCGGCGTCAGATGGGAAGGATTGTTGTTTCAGCTTGTACACCAGGGCCTGTTGATATTTATTCACTCTCATACTCCTTTCCTCTGCAGGGATGAGAGTGGAAAGGTTCTGCTTGTACCGTGGGTCCAGGAGAGTGAACACCCAGTAATCGGTGTTTGAAAAAATGCTTCTAACATGAGGGTCACGGGATAGGCAGCCTAACATGAAGTCTGCCATGTGCGCCAGAGTCCCAACACGCAAGAATTCCCTCTCCTCACTGGCCTGACTCTCCATTTCCTCCTCCTCCAAGTCCTCCTCTTCAGCCCATACACGCTCAAGAGTTAAGAAGGACTGAGCACTGGTACCCTCTTCTGTCTCGCAGACATTCTCCTCCTCTTCCTCCTCCTCCTCTTCCTCCTCATCCTCATCCCCCTCCTCCGATACGCGCTGAGAAACAGACCGGAGGGTGCTCTGGCTATCAAGCGACGTATCTTCCTCCACCGTCTCTTGTGACAAGCGCAAAGCATCCCACTTGATGCTGAGCAGTGAGTTTTTCAACAGGCAAAGCAGCGGAATGGTGAGGCTGATAATGGCGGCATCGCCGCTGACCATCTGTGTTGACTCCTCAAAGTTGCTCAACACCTGGCATATATCAGACATCCACGTCCACTCCTCATTGTAGACTTGAGGAATCTGACTGACCTGACTACCAGTTCTGGTGGAAGTTGACATCTGGCAGTCTACAATCGCTCTGCGCTGCTGGTAAACTCTGGATAACATGTTTAATGTTAAATTCCATCTCATGTGCACGTCACACAACAGTCAGTGAGCGGGCAGTTGTAGGCGGCGCTGCGCTGCCCTGAGAGTGGCAGCATCTGTGGTGGACTTGCGGAAATGCGCACAGATGCGGCGCACCTTGGTGAGAAAATCAGACAGATTGGGGTATGTCTTGAGGAACCGCTGAACTATTAGATTGAACACGTGGGCCAGGCATGGCACATGTGTCAGTCTGCCGAGTTGCAGAGCCGCCACCAGGTTACGCCCGTTGTCACACACAACCATGCCTGGCTTGAGGTTCAGAGGTGCCAGCCACACATCGGTCTGCGCCGTGATGCCCTGTAACAGCTCTTGGGCGGTGTGCCTTTTGTCACCTAAGCTCAGCAGTTTGAGCACCGCCTGCTGGCACTTACCCATGGCACTGCTGCTGCGCCTAGAACTACCGACTGAAGGCGCCGTGCCCACGGATGGTAATTCGGTGGAGGAGGAGGAGGGGTAAGAGGAGGAGGCATAGTACGTCTGAGAGACCATGACCGAGGTAGGCCCCGCAATCCTCGGTGTGGGCAGTACATGAGCGGCCCCAGGGTCAGTCTCTGTCCCAGCCTCCACCAAGTTAACCCAATGTGCCGTCAGTGAGATATAGTGTCCCTGCCCGGCAGCACTTGTCCACGTGTCCGTGGTTAGGTGGACCTTCTCAGAAATAGCATTGGTCAGGGCACGGATGATGTTCTGTGACACGTGCTGGTGTAGGGCTGGGACGGCACATCGGGAAAAATAGTGGTGGCTGGGGACCGAATACAGAGGGGCAGCCACCGTCATGAGATTGCGAAAGGCCTCGGTCTCTACCAGCCTATAGGGCAGCATCTCCAGGCTAAGCAATTTGGAGATGTGGACGTTGAGGGCTTGGGCATGTGGGTGGGTGGAACTGTATTTCCTTTTGCGCTCCAGCGTCTGCTGTAAAGACAGCTGAACGCTGCGCTGGGACACATTGGTGGACACTGTGGAGGATCATGAAGGCGAAGGTGTGGTTTTCCGGTGGGAGGCGCTCGTGCCGGGGTCCTGGGCAGGGGGTTGACTAGCAGAGGCAGCGAGTGACACAGGGGAAGGAGCAGTGGTGTGACCCGCAGGAGGTGGTGAACGGCCTTGGTTCCATTGAGTGGGGTGTTTAGCACTCATATGCCTGCGCATGCTGGTGGTGGTTAGGATAGTAGTGGTGGCACCCCTGCTGATCCTGGTGTGGCACAGGTTGCACACCACAGTCCGTCGGTCATCCTCACTTTCTTTAAAGAACCTCCAGACTTGCGAACATCAAGGCATCGCCACGGGAGCTTCACTACGTGAAACAGTTGCTGCTGATGCACCAGCTCTGGCCCTGCTTCTCCCTCTGTTCTCCCTCTGGCCACACCACTGCCTCTTCCAACCTGTTCTAGTGCAGCACTCGCCTCCGCCTCACAAGCACTGTCTTCACTCGGCTTATCAACCCAGCTTGGGTCAGTCACCTCGTCATCCTCCGATTCCTCAGTCTGCTCCCCCCTCGGACTTCCTGCCCTGACAACAACTTCACCACTGTCTGACAACCGTGTCTCTTCACGTCCGACACCTCTTTACAAACTTCTTCCACTAAGTCAACATTGTCATCATCATCATCACCCACAGACTGCGACAGTTGGAAAACTTGGTCATCGGGAACGAGGTCAGCAGCTACCTGAGAAGTGGTTTGTGACTCTGGGAAGGGTCCAGAAAACAGTTCCTGAGAGTATGCCGGATGGCATTCCAAATTTTCCTGGGAGGGAGCAGACTGGGGGGAAGGAGGTTGAGGTGGAGGAGCCAGAGGAGTGCTCCCTTGGGTAACGTGGGTGGACTGCGTGGAAGACTGACTGGTGGACAAATTACTTGAAGCATTATCTGCAATCCACGACATCAGCTGTTTCACTGTTGTGGTTTCAACAGTCCTCTACCACGTGTCCCTGTAAGTTGAGACATGAAGCTAGGGAGTGTAGCTCTGCGGCGTTCCCCTGCTCCCTCATCAGCAGGTGCTGTCTCACCCTGCCCAGGGCCACGGCCTCTGCCCCCTGCAGTAATTGAATGCCCACGCCCACGCCATCGTCCTCGACCCTTAGCCCTGGGGTTCAACATTTTCTGTATATAAGTTTTTTATATAAAAAAAATAAAATAAATGGGCCGGCTGTACTGAAACCCACAAACTTGTTCAGTCTGAACAAGTGAATATATAGGTGGATAAGTTAGATCAAAATTACGTATGTTATTACGTACCGTGCAGTATGGAGCAATTACACAGAAACTATTAGATTAGGCAGACTTGGACTGCTTAGTTGCAACCCAGACAAATGTCGCACAGAGATTTTTGTAACCTAGCTGTATCAGTGAGAGCAAAAGACCTTTTTTAATTAAGTGACGTACAGAATGTGTCACCTGGACAGAAAATACGGATTGTGTTAAGTGGACAGCTGAACTGTGACACACAGAATGGTTCCACACAGCTGTGTGAAATGGATTTGTATCACTGAGCTAAAACAACAAAAAAACTATTTTTTTATATCTTGTTTTTTATATTTTTTTTTAGATTTGTTTTTTTTTTTAACGTGACGTGCAGAAACTATCAGAGAGCTAACTTAGCCCCGGCTGACGGTGGCTATTTTGACTGCAACCCAGACAAATGTCGCACAGAGATTTTTGTGATCTAGCTGTATGAGTGAGAGCAAAAGACCTGGTTTAATTAAGTGACGTACAGAATGTGTCACCTGGACAGAAAATATGGATTGTAGTGAGTGGACAGCTGAACTGTGACACACAGAATGGTTCCACACTGATGTATGAAATGGATTTGTATCACTGAGATAGAACAATAAAAAGAAAAAGGGTTATATATGGCGATAGCTGCACTACTAGTGCCAGCCAGCCAGCCAAGCCAGGAGACAAAAAAAAAAAATTCTTGTAGCCCTTAGAAGGGCTGTTGGGTTCTTGTGAAATCACTCCTGCCTAACAAAGAACTAAATGCAGGCCCTAACACTCTCCCTGAAACGCATGCAGCTCTATCCCTAACGACATCCAGACAGCATCTGAGCCGAGCACCTCGGGCAGTCACTAGTATATTCCAGGGTCACCTGATCAGGCCAGCCAACCCCTGCTATCGACATGTAAGGGCCCCACGTGATGCTGGGTGTACCGCAGAGTCTCCTGGCTTGTGATTGGCTGAGTTTATAGGCGCCAAAAATGCACAATGCAGAAGTTGCCATTTCCTCGAGCATGGCGAGATACTCGTCCGAGCAGCGAGCACTTACGAGTACCGTAATACTCGAACGAGCACCAAGCTCGGACGAGTATGCTCGCTCATCTCTAGTCGTGTCCATTGTGCTGCAACAATTTTTTTCAAGCCTTTTATTGTGGCCAATCCCCTTTGTGGTCTCACACAATAATAATGCCCCTTAGAGCCTCTCCAAACAGAGTATGTTACTGCTTTAGTGTCTCTGACACAGTATCAGGTGTGTTGCTAGGGACTTAAACTATCAGGGGCACAAGCCCAAGGCATATGTCTACCCCAAACCCTCCCCCCCTCCAAAACTGAGCTCCTCCACTCACAGTCTATATACCCAGCACCCCCACCCACAGTCTATATGCACCTCTCTCCCACCCTCAGTATACGGTATATGCACAGCTCATCCACCCACAGTATATATGCACAGCTCCTCCACCCACAGTATACAGTATATGCACAGCTCCTCCACCCACAGTATACAGTATATGCACAGCTCTTCTACTTACAGTATACAGTATATGAACAGCTCCTCCACCCACAATATACGGTATATGCACAGCTCCTCCACCCACAGTTTGCACTATATGCACAGCTCCTCCACCCACAATATACAGAATATGCACAGCTCCTCCACCCACAGTATACAGTATATGCACTGCTCCTCCAACCACAGTATACAGTATATACACAGCTCCTTCACCCACAGTATACGGTATTTGCACAGCTCCTCCACCCACAGTATACGGTATATGCACAGCTCCTCCACCCATAGTATGCACTATATGCACAGCTACTCCACCCACAGTATACAGTATATGCAAAGCTCCTCCACCCACAGTATATAGTATATATACAGCTCCTAGAAGCAGTTTATGGTGTAACACACTGATTGGCCATAAACAGACATGAAGTGGACTTACATGTAGCTTCCTTGCATTGCTTGCACTTCTCTGTGCTCCTTCACACTGGCACTGGTTGCTGCTGGGTTGGAAGAGGCAATCTACAAATCCTTTTTACTGGTGCCAGCACTGGTGAGGACAGAACACAGCAGCTCTGTAATCTGCTTGTCCAGTCTGGGATGCGGTGCTCAGCTGCTAGGCCTGCTTAAGGGCCCGGGAAAACTAGTGGACACTCTTAATAGACTCATACTGAGCCACCAGTGCAGGGCTGCTGGATCATTTCCCTACATTTTAGGGAACTATACAACCCCTGGCAAAAATTATGGAATCACCAGTGTCTGAGGATGTTCCTTCAGTTGTTGGGGGGAAAAGTGTGGGGGGGGGGATGTTCCTTCGTCTTATGGAGTGAATACTAATGAGGGCTTCCATTATTGAGGCAGGAGAGGTAAGTGGTATTTTTTTTTTTTTTTAGTTTATGTGCTCTGTGCCTGGTGGCTGATAAGAGGCACAGCGGCTGATTTGGGACTGAAGAGAGGTACGGGGACTGATGAGAGGCATTGGGGCTGATATTGGGGCTGATGAGACGCATGAGGGCTTATATGGGGGCTGATGAGAGGCATGGAGGCTGATATGGGGGTTGATGAGAGGCATATGGGGGCTAATATGGGGCTGATGAGAAGCATGGGGCTGTTATCTGAGGTCTGATTGGAGGTCTGATCTGAGGTCTTATTGGGGTCTTATTAACATTGGGGGTCTGATTGGGGCTGGCAGCTGAGGTCTTATTAACATTGGGGGTCTAATTGTGACTGTGAGCTGAGCTCTGATTAACATTGGGGAACTGATTGGTGGTCTGACCTGAGGTCTAATGAAAAATATTTTTTCTTATTGTCCTCCTCTAAAACCAAGGTGTGTCTTATGTGGCGGTTCATCTTATAGGGCGAAAAATACGGTATTTTATTAAATGTTTAAGACAATTTTTGTAAATGCAGTAAAAGAAATACAACAGCAGCTCTTACCCTGGTGTCCGCTGCTTCGCTTGTTAGATTTCTTTCCGGTTTGTATATGTGAACAGAAGCTTAGTTCCTTGTATCTCACCTCAGGTTCAGCACTGCAAGGCTTACACCGTTTCTCTCCTTGGTGTGTGTTCTGCTTCCCTCTTGCTGACTAGTGAACTAATCTATTCCCCTATTTATGGCCTTGTTCACATCTCTGTCAAGTAGATCTGGCACAAATGCCGGCTTTCAGCTGGACAAAAAACATGCAACATTTTTTGTCCGGCTGAAACCCTGCATTTATGCTGGAAAGTGGCCAGGTCACTGCCAGACCTTATTACAGTCAATAGGGATCCGGTGGTGAACTGGAGAATCCAGCAATGCCAGATCTCAAAATCTGACAGGCTATTCTCTGCCAGAACAGCCTTCTGGATCTACTTGATGGAGATGTCAATGAGTTCTAAGCTGGCTCCATGTTCCACTCAGTGCCTAATCTACAGGTCCAGCTTGATTCTTCTAGACTTTACTGAAAGAGCCATAACCTGTTTGTTCCTGTGTACTGACTGTTGCTGGATTCCTGAACTTTGACTCTTGCTGTCTGCCCTAACTATATCCTAAATCTAGACTATGACTATTACCTGATCTGATGCCTCTGATCTCCGTGGGTCAGCAGCCAACCAATCCTGGTGGTGGACACAGTTGATCCACTTCCACAATCGTAACAGCAAAACTGAACAAACCAGAATGAAGTGCACCAGAATGCATTCCATTCTGGTTTGTTGCATTCCCATGCCAGATAAAAAATCACTGAAAGCAGCGTTTTTGTGTGCAGAAACACACAAAACCTGAATCCAGCACCCATTGACTTACAATGGTTTTAGTGCCGGATGTGCTTTCTTTACTTTCGATATAATACAACCGGATCTGTTCTGAATGGATGTAGCCTAAATCAGATGTAGAAAATGATAAACGAGATGGACCTGCCAACACGTCACATCACTCCCTCTTTTTTTTAGACCTGGCATGAGCTGGGGAAAGTGGCAGATTAGGTTAATTGCGCCGCAATCTGTGCCAGATATATGCCAAAAATTGGTGTATATCTTATAATAAATGACCCCCACAGTTCTGGTTTCACCATTCAAGAAATTCCTGCCAAGCTTGTTTTTCCATTCGTTTGCATAATGACATATTTGGACGAACGAGACAAGAGTATATGTTGGAAAAAGATCTGGCTCTAGTAGCTGCTGAGAGGGTGAGCCTGTCCAACCAATTTAGTTTACTAAGCGTCCAATTAACAGTTCAAAAGAAATCTCTGCTGATACCCCAAAAACATAAAGAATAAATAAGGAGACAGTTTCTCTAAATGCTGGAGGGAATAGAGAAGTAACATCTACTTCTGAAGTGTTAGGGGTTATCTGCCAAATTGGGACATTAAGCAACTGCATCCAAGGCAAAGCTATCTCCTTCAGAGGACTAATGGTCCAACTGGGAATCAACTCCAGTGGCATCAGAGAAAATGGGTAATTGCCTTGATTTGAACTGGAGGCATAGCTTTGCACAATTTTAATCTTCTGCCTAGTGTTATCACTGAGAACCACAGAACCAAAGCTGCAGCATACAGGTCAGGGAGCAGAACCCCACCCTCCGCGCCACCGAGCCCCCCAGCCTCCATAGCGTCACCAGCGATGCCATGAGATGCAGCATTAGTCGTGCGGAGATCATGAGTGACACTGGTTCCAGGGAAAGGGGTAAATATAATCTATATGATTGGCCTGTGAATTGGGGGCCATGTTTTAGACTTTGAATGACCCCTTTAAATAATGAAAATAGAGATAATCAACTTCTCTAAAGGTGGTATGTAGAGTAGATACTGCTGAAGCTGGCAATTCACATTAGATATATGCCAACTGAACCTGTCATTTAATGTGTATGAGGGTCTCCCAGCTTTCCCTAATGGCAGATCTTGGGGAAGATAAGAATCATGCAAATTAGAAAAATGCACTTTTTCTATTTTATTATAAAAAATGTTTTATTTTTTAAAACTATAAAAACAAACAAATTACATATTAATAGTTAAAAAAAACTCCTGGACCTGGCACCATCCAGGATAGAGCTGGAAAATCTCCAGAAAACAGACCAGATGCAAGGAGCATGTAGACACAGACCTGTAAAAGTGACCAGTCTCAAGAAGGACTTTATTGACTCTAAGGCACCAGTGTTCAAAGGCCTTTAGTGCCTGAACACACTCTACAAGCACACTCTACTCAGTCCGACCAGTGTAGTTTGTCACATGTCAAGGTGGAAGAGTGGATTAGCAACCTATACAAAAAATGTTGCAGAAGTGTATGACTGCAAGATATTGCTTCAAGTGAAGTATTATGCAGAGAGCCCCCTAGGGAAGCCATTGTAGAGGATGAGAGTGGTAATGTCCCTGATGTAGTGTGGTAGTGACATAGTGACCTATCTCAGACCATCTCTCCCTATGGTCCGTTGCAGTGAAAGTTGTAGCACTGAAGAATGAAACCGGAGTTGAACGTAACAAAGTCCTTTTTTACTAATGTGCAAAGGAGAAGCAGGCTTTCTCTGACACCAACAGAGGAGGTATGATGGCAGGTTGGATGGCTGCAGTTCTGCACTTGCTGGTCTAGTGGTTTTGTGGTCTTTAGCCATAATACCCCACCTCACACCAGTGTCAGGGTGGGACTTTATTTATAAATGTGATAAAAATTGTGTCTAATTTGGTATATGAACACAATGTTGGTTAAAATACAAGGTGGGCCATTTATATAGATACACCTAAATAAAATGGGAATAGTTAGTGATATTAACTTCCTGTTTGTGGCACATTAGTATATGGGAGGGGGGAAACTTTTCAAGATGGGTGGTGACCATGGCGGCCATTTTGAAGTCGGCCATTTTTTCAATGGGAAGAGGGTTATGTGACACATCAAACTTATTGAGAATTTCACAAGAAAAACAATGGTGTGCTTGGTTTTAACGTAACTTTATTCTTTCATGAGTTATTAACAAGTTTCTGACCACTTATAAAATGTGTTCAAAGTGCTGCCCATTGTGTTGGATTGTCAATGCAACCCTCTTCTCCCACTGTTCACACACTGATAGCAACACCGCAGACGAAATGCTAGCACAGGCTTCCAGTATCCGGAGTTTCTGGTGCTGCACATTTCGTATCTTCACAGCATAGACAATTGCCTTCAGATGACCCCAAAGATAAAAGTCTAAGGGGGTCAGATCAGTAGACCTTGGGGGGCATTCAACTGGCCCACAATGACCAATCCACTTTCCAGGAAACTGTTCATCTAGGAATGCTCAGACCTGACACCCATAATGTGGTGGTGCACCATCTTGCTGGAAAAACTCAGGGAACATGCCAGCTTCAGTGCATAAAGAGGGAAACACATCATCATATAGCAGTTGATTGGATATTTACATTGAATATTGCTTGCTAGAACCATTTTCCTAATCTAGACTGTTAAACTGGCAGTGCTGCCAATGTCCAGTTGCTAGGGTAACGAGGCCAGCCTCCACTAGCAGGAGAGCCAGCGGTCACGCCGGCACATCCGGTGTAGTGATGTCAGGGTCACGTGACCGGTAGCGTTTTAAACAGGTACTGTTGGCCACAATTGCCTGTGATCGCTTTTCCTCTAGAAGATCCACATTAGCTCTTTTATACAGCTCCAAACATTTTGGACCCAGCTTTGGATTCTGACACTGACTCTTTGTCTGATGATTTGGACCCTGACATGACTTCCTGGTATCGGCCCCTGACTTAGTATTGTTTCTGGTTATTGTACTAGGATTTTGTCCGGTCTTTCTCTCCCGGTATTGACTTCAGCGTGATTTGGTTACTGATTTGTGTCCCCTGATTCCATGTGGTTTTTATCTGTCCTGGTTATTTTATCTGACTTTTAAAAAATTTGTAATTGTAAAATGGTAAAAATGGTATATTTGTTAACAGAATAACAATTTTACAAAACAAAATTGCTCATTAGACAAAGGGATGATCAGAAGTCTTTATACTGTTGCTACCCTCCTGCAGTCTAAAATACAGGCTGTGGCAGAGAGACTGTAACATGATCAATGTCTTTAAAAGATAAGCTTTGTCTTTACAAGATAGTATCATGTTTCCAGTGCTTTAAAGGGACACTATCACGAAAAAATAAAAAACATATGTTATAAAACATTAAAAATAGTTTTTATATGTATAATTAAGTTTATTATGTGTGTATTGTGTTTTATGTATTTTACATTTTTGCAACTTTATGGGGCCTGCCATTTTCATAGTCACGTGTCTATGTGTCACTGAACGACACATAGACAAATGACTTACGGTCGCATGCTCCATTCCCAGTGCGGACAGAGCCGACCCTACTGAAAAATCATTTTTTAAAAAAAAATTATTTAATTATTTTTGTAAAAAAATGGCGTGGGGTCCCCCCCTTTTTTCCTTCGCCAGCCAGATACAACCTGCAGCGGCAGCCTGGCACTACCAGGGTGGGAAGGGACACGGTTATTGGCCCTTCCCAGCCTAATGGTACCAGCCTGCAGCCGCCCCAGAGCCAGACCCTCAATTTAGAAGGTCCGGTCCTGCGGGTACCCGGCTCTTCCCGGCACCCCTGGTGGCGGTGGGTGCCGAGGTAATAGATGTTGGGGTTAGTGCTGGCCTGCCATACCGGTAAGCACTAAGCCCAGTATTAGTAATCAGGGCCGTCTGTAGATAGCCGTAATTACTAAAACTGTAGTATTGTAAAAAAAAATACACACACACAAGTATAAAACATTTTATTGAAATAAACACTCCCCCAGACCCCTGTTTGACCATTTTATTAAAAAAAAAAAAAAAAGCTTGTCCGACGTAGTCCACTGAATCCGACGTAGTCCTCTGCATTCACGACCCTGAAAAATAGAAAACAAACACACAAACACAGACCACTTACCTCTTCCTGCACTGGGATAATACACACAGCGATGTCACTGTACAGGGATAATAAACACCGTGATGTCACAGTCCAGGGATAATAAACACAGTGATGTCACAGTCCAGAGATAATAAATACAGTGATGTCACAGTACAGGGATAATAAACACTGCAATGTCACAGTCCAGGGATAATAAGCACAGTGATGTCACAGTACACCTGTGCAAACAAGGCCTGGGGGGTGCAGATAAGGCTAGGGGCTACACTGAAAAGGGCCAGTGGCGCACAGATAAGGGGTAAAGGGCAGGGTCACAAGCAAGGTCCGGGGGGGGAAAGGGGGGGTGAGGGGTGCACAGATAAGGGCCAGGGTGGCGCACACAGGGGGCAGCAGAGACAAGAACCAGAGAGGCGCAGACAAAGAGGGAGTGGGGCACAGATAAGGGCCCAGGGGCGCAGACCAGGAAGAGGCATACAAAGACAACGGCCAGATCCCAGGGGTGCAGACAGAAAAGCTTGGTGGAAGTAACGCACAATAAAAGAGTTTCTCAGATTAAACTCAGTCATGCACTACCACCCTAACTCTGCTACCTGTCAGTGGAGAAAATCCCTGTGGTGGAGGAATAATCAGAATCACAATTGGAAATAACATTGATGACTGTGCCTCCTATGCTATCACACTGCAGACCACAACAAGATGGCCGCTGGACACTGTATTGTGGAAGACAATCTCTTGTTATCAGATAAGCAAGTAAGAGCAGCGTGATGTCACAGGAGGTGGGAATAGCCAGATAACACTTTACAGCACTGGGCTACAAACGGCTTCCCTACACTCAACTTTTCAGTTGTGCTCCCCCTGCTGGTCAACATAGGAAGTTCTACACAATTATTATGATTTTTTTCAATATTTCCTTTAATGGTAAAAAAAAATATAAGCACAAAAAATTCTAAAACTTACATTGCATGTTTTAACATTTTAGATATATTTCTCATTTTTGACGACAGTTTTCCTTTAATGATACATCTAGAGACGGGCAAAGTTTTGAAAAATTCAATTTAGAAACTTTGTTGAAGTCAGTCAAGGAAACTGATTTGTTCCGAATTAATTCTTCACAAATCTCTATAAATCAGGTATACCCAGGCCTCTCTGCCTTAGGGTACAGCCACACGGAGCGGTCTTGCTGCCAACTGGTTGCGGCCATTCTGCGATGACGAACTGCGTGGCCAATTAGCCTTCAGGTTCCTTTTAAATAATAATGAAGACCACACTGTATCGTCCTTCTTCATTGTTAATGGTCGTTTGGCACCTTTAATGCACCTTTAAACAGGGGCAGTTGCTGGTATGGGGTTTGGCTGGTTAGATTGGGGGGGGACATATTATTGCTGTTCTGGCCTGCAATCTCTTGCAGGTTATTTGACAGTAAACACAGAATATTAATCAGCTCTGGCATACCTACTTGGGAGCCCTTCTTCTGCCATCTGCTTTTCCTCCTTTTCCACATCATCTAATATTGATGACAATATGTCATCAGGAACATCCAGCTCCTCCTCTCTCTGCATCTTGCTGACTTTTCTAGGACTTGGAGACAAAGGATGATTTGAAAGAAGTAAAGCTAGCAAAAGATGAAGATAATCATCATTAAGACTTGCCCCCTAAGGGCTGCAGCCTGGAAGTTATTGGCTAGTGTGAAACTTTGGTGAATAACTTCAGAAATCAATTTTAAAACTTGAAAAGCATTTTAAAACAGGAATCCGCAGTTGGCTTCGGTACAAGCTGGTACCTCAGTATCAAAGCCAACTTCGGATCCAAGTTTTAAAATGGTTTTCAAGTTCAAAAGTCAAATCCCAAAGTTAGGTAATAACGAATTTCCCTATGATCCAAAGCTCAATTTACTCAACACTAACGCTTGCAGTGGAATGATAAAAGCTTCCATCTTATTGTATTGAATTACATATCTTAGTTTACGGCTGATGTAGGAATAAGTAAACGTAGGAATAAATAAAACTGACAAAGAATATCTCCCTGCACTCTCCCTTCTCCAATATTCTTCTATTATTCATTTTCAGCAACACTGTCCCTACAGCATGAGCGCTTTTTTTTTGATTGAAAACGTCTTTATTGCAATCAAATCGTCAATACATACATACTTAGTACTGCGACGCAGCGCAGGCCACGAGGCAGCACATAATAAATACTTACAATCGTCGCTCTTTAGCATGGTATTGTCATGTAAAACACAGGCTAACCTATGCTATACATCACAATACATGCTACACTAGCATACCTATTCAATCACGATGACACAAAAGAACCTTTCAACAAAGCATTTAGACAGTGATGAGGGGTGGGGGAGGGGAAGGAGGGGGTAGGGAGGGGAGATCACATGCCCGAAGCTTTATTGAACTAACACACACCACAGGGGGGAAGAGGGGGAAGGAGAGGGGTTTAGTCCTCTTCTTCGTCGATGTCGTCCAGGAAGTTGTAGTCCCGCAACAGGCTGTGGATAAGCCTGCGGCAGTCCAGGACGGACATGCTCTCCCTCCTGAGGATGAGCCGGTTCCTGGCAAGCCATATAGCGTCCTTAAAACAGTTCATAAGTCGCCAGGCCTCCTGGATGGCCTCAACAGAATGAATCCCAGGAAATAGTCCGTACAACACCGAGGTGTGTTGCAGGCAGTTCCTGGGCACCGAGTCTTTGAGTTCATGTTCCAGGGCATCCAACAGGCCCTGCGCAAAGGGGCACTCCCAGAAAAGGTGGTACGATGTTTCCTCCGTGAAGGGGCACCTGGGGCAGTACCGGGTTTTGCACAGGTTGCGGGCGTGCATGAATGACCGGATGGGTAGACCTCCCTGGATGGCCATCCATGACAAGTCCTTGTGCCCGTTGGTTAACCTGTCTGAAGACACATTAGTCCAAACTGTCTCTGCGGTGTCATCAGGGAGCCCTGGAATTGACTCCGCCAAGTCCTTTGCTCTGATTAGCTTGTGGATGGTCTTGGGTTTCCACAAGTCGGGCTTGAGGCCCTCCAGTTGATGTTCCCTCACGAACCGGACGACATCTCCGTAATACCACGGAGCGTGCCAGTTGTAAGGGATGGAGCTGTCCCACTTGTCCCAGCCCAGACCTCTCCAGAGGGGCAGGAGAAAGAAGCGAGACATAGCCTTGCCCGCAGAGCCGTTTGCTGTTCTCAGAGTCCGACGAACGCTGTCACAAACAAAGGCGATCCGCAGTAACGTGGGCAGGTCCGGAATTCCTTTCCCACCCTTGCGGGGCTCTTTGTACATGATGGCTCGCTTCACTCTGTCCATTTTCGATCCCCAGACAAAGCGAAACACTGTCCTGGTAATGGCCCTAGAAACGGTAGCCAGAGGGGGCCACGCCTGTGCGGTGTACTGTAGCACAGGCAGAACTTCGTTACGCAGGACGAGCGCTTTGCCCTCGATAGTGAGTTGTCTGAGGCTCCATAGTCCAATCCGTTGGTTGACTTTGGCCAAGCGTTCTTTCCAAGACTTGAGGGCTGCGCCTTCCTTCCCAAACCAGACTCCGAGGATTTGGATGAAGTCTGATTTGATGGTAAATGGGAAGGGGGCAGAAGAAGCCAGTTGCCAGTCCCCGAAGAGCATGGCTTCCGACTTCCCGCAGTTGACTTTGGCCCCTGAAGCTTGTCCGAACTCCTCGCAGGTCTGGACGAGTGCAGTCACCGAACGCCGGTCGGCGCAGAAGACGGTCACGTCGTCCATGTACAGCGAGCACTTGACCTCGTAGCGTCCTGGTCCTGGTGCGGTGATCCCTCTGATCTCTCCATTCTGCCGGATAGACTCCGCGAAGAGCTCTATAACACAAACAAAAAGGAGAGGTGAAAGAGGGCAGCCTTGTCTGACCCCGGAACGCACCTGAAAGGGGTCAGTCTTCCAGCCGTTCACCAACACCGTGCTGTAAATGTCAAGGTACATTAGGTTAACAAACGAGCAGAACCTCCTGCCTAGACCCAGCTTGCGCAAAGCCTTGCCCATGAATTCATGGGAGACGCGGTCAAAGGCCTTCTCCTGGTCGAGGCTGACCAGGGCCGCATGTACACGGCGGTCTTTGATGTATTGTACCGTGTCTCGCATGAGAGCGAGGCTGTCTGCGATCCTGCGGCCAGGGATGCCGCAGGTCTGGTCCGGGTGGATGATCCCACCGATGACAACCTTCAGCCGGTTGGCCAGTACCTTGGCGAGGATCTTGTAGTCCACGTTCAGGAGAGAGATGGGACGCCAATTTTTTAAGTCACATCTCTCCCCCTTCCGCTTATACAGGATCGTGATCATGCCTTCCCTCAACGATGGGGGCATTCTACCCTCCACCACCATCTCCTCATAGAGTTCCAGCAGGTCCGGACAGATCAGGTCCCCCAGCGCTACATAGAGCTCGGCTGGAAGACCGTCACTGCCCGGGGTCCTGCCGGACCTAAAGGATCTAGCGGCAGAGAGCAGCTCCCCCACCGTCAGAGGGTCATCCATCGCCTCCGCACCTGCAGGGTCAAGATGGTTAGTGATACCTGACAGGAATTTATCGGCGGCTGTCGGATCGGTGTTCTTCGGGGAGTAGAGGTCGCTGTAGTAGTCTGTGACGACTCCCATCACTTCCTCCTTCCCTGTTCGCATGTTTCCATCCTTGTCTCGGAGTTCGTTCAGGGGCGTGTGGCCGGCATGGAGTTTCCTGAAAAAGAACGAGTTACATTTCTCACCCTTCTCCAGGTTCTCCACCTTGGAACGGAAGATGATTCGCTTGGATTCCTCCTCAAAGTGCCTTTTCAGGCTCTTTTTGGTCTCCTCCAGCTCCTCCCTCACGTTCCAGCCGCACAGATGAAGGTCTTGCAGGGACCGCAACTGACGCTGCAGCTCTCTGAAGTCCCTTTTCTTCTCACACGCCTGTTGTTGTTGCTTGGCCTGAAAGAAACAGCGAAACTGGACTTTAACATACTCCCACCAGTCACTAGTTCGTGCAAACAAGCATTTGTCGTTCCGCCAGGCTATGTAGGTGTCTCTAAGCTCCGCAAGCACATCCTCGCGATTCAGCAGAGCGCAATTCAGTTTCCAGGATCCAGGGCCGGGGGGGAACCCGTCGCCAAGGACGCACTGGACCTGAACGGCCCTGTGATCGGAGAAGAAGCAAGGGATCATAGAGTACCCGCACCGCCTGACTGCCCGAGAGGTGAACACAAAGTCTATCCTAGAACGGAGTGAGCCATCGGGTCGGCTCCACGTATAATTCACGGAGCCTTTCCCCATGGATCCCACAACGTCCCGCAAGGACGCTTCGGTTACCATCTCGATAAGCAGCTTGGAAGTGACATCCAACTTGCTTGAAGTACCGGAGCTGCGTCCGTCCTCCTCGATCGGGCAGTTGAAGTCCCCGGCCATCACTACGGTCCTAGTGGTAGCGAGCTGCAGTCGCAGGGCCTGGAAGAGCTCCAGTCGCTCACCCTTGTCAGGGGAAGCGTACACGTTGATGAGCCTAACCGGCTCTCCCGCCCAGGAACCGTCTACGACAAGAAGTCTGCCGCAGACGAGCTCCTGGACGGAGTCAAGTGTAAAGGTGCTTCCCCTGAGGAGGATGGCCACCCCAGCCGACTTACAGTCGCCCCCACCGGACCAGTAGCACGGACCATGGGACCACAATCTGGCCAGATGGTTGTGAGACCTAGAGGGGGGCAGTGCACACTCCTGCAACATGAAGACGTCGGCAACCTGAGAGGAAAGAAAAGCTAGCACCGTCTGGCACCTAGACCTATCCCTAATGCTCCTGACATTAATGGAAAAAAGGTTAAAGTTTGCCATCATGGAGGAGAAAGAAACAGGTTAGCGGAAACGATACAGCTCAGTTACCACCCCGGTCGTCCGGCGGCTTCTCTTCGTCTTGCGTGCCGTCTATGGGTTGCCCCAAAAACAGCAGGCACTGTGCTTCCAGTTCCTGGAGGGCGTTGGTCTGGACGACTTGAAAGTCCTGCAGCTCTTCGCCCTCGATGATGGTCTCCAGCTCTTTCACGATGTGGTCCATTTCTTCTGCGTCGGGCAGGGGTCTTCCTCCACCTCGATCATCTTCTTCTTGGAGTGGTCAGCGACGGGGCTGTCCCTCTCCTTCCTTTTTCTTGGCTGGACACCTGGGGAGACAAGAGGGGGAAAGTCCTCCGTGGTGTGGGCTGTAGCAGCTGGAGGGGGGTTAAGTGCTGCTACAGTGGTGGCCAGGGGGCGGGTTGGGCTGGAGGCGCGTGAAAGTGCCACTGAGGTAATGGGCGGGATTAGGATAGCCTCAGTGGTGGTGACGGGGAGGGAGGAGGCTGGGCGGGGAGGGTTGGTCACAGGAGCTTGGGCAGGGGCAGGTGTCCGCTTACCCTCCTTCTTGGATGGCTTCTCTCTGGGCTTCGCTGCTGCCGGAGCCGAGGCTGGCTTCCCACTGGCCGGAGCCTTGGCTACGACTGATGCCCAGCTGCGGTCCCTCTTTGGACAGTCCTTGTAGATGTGGGAGGACAGTCCGCACAGGTTGCACGCCATCTTCTTGGGGCAGTCCTTGGTCTCGTGTCCTGTCACCCGGCAGATTCGGCAGGGATTCTCCTCACAGTTCTTCATCTCGTGACCCTTCTTCCCACATTTCCTGCAGAACTGTGGCATATCCGGGTAGTAGATGAGCCCGTGGGAGTTTCCGAGGGAAAATGACTGGGGCAGGTGCTGGAGGCCATCTTCGGAGGTCGAGTCCTTGTTCAATTTCACAATCACCGACCACTTCCCGGTCCAGAAGCCGAGTCCGTTCAGGATGTGGGTGGGCTCCCTCACCACTGTGCAGAACCGCTTCAGGAAGGTGGTGATGTCTTTGCCGGGGGTGTGCGGGTTCCTCATAGACACCGTGATCCTTCTCTCCTCTCTCTGAACGGGGCAGTTCCCGACGAAGCGAGAGAATGGAGAGTCCGGTGCCGCCGATTTCACCGCTTCCCAGTATCTTCTGCAGATGTTGATCGACGCGAAGGTCACGTAGAAGATTCCGGTCACGAAGGCTTGTACGCTGAGGGTCTCTGGCTTCGAAAACCCCTGCTCCACCAGCATCTTCTTACAGAAGACCTCCTCGGTCATGTCTGGGACCCTCCCATCCACCTCCTTGAGCTTCAGGGCGACAGTCTGCCGCATCCAGGGCTCCAGGGAAGGAGCGGCCTGGCTGGGCTTTCCGCCTCCCTTCTGCTGGGCAGAAGTGGCGGGGTTAGGTCCAGAAGAACCAGGGGGGTTGGAGTCTTGGGGCTTCTTGGCTGGTCCCTCAGCCTTCTTGCTGGTCTTGGAAGGCTTGGAGGTTGAGGCCATGGCTTCTCCCTTCTTGTCTTCCTCTCCCTGGAGAATCTCCGCAAGGTGTCCCTTTTGCCACAGGTGGGAGTGGCTATGCAGATTTCCTCCTTGCTGGGCGGGGCTTCTTCCGGGGAAGAAATTCGCCGAGCTTCTTTTCCTCGTCGAGGTTTTCCCGGAGTCGGAGGTCCCCGTCGTCGGCGATTCGGCGTCGGGGTTCGTCTTCCGGGTTCCTCGTCGAGTCTTCGCAAAGATCTTCTCCTTGATCGCAGTCGGAGAAAATCTTCCAAAAAGGTCTTCTTAGGCTGTCGAGATCCAAGTAAGCACTGTCTAACGTCGTACACCAGGACTATTAAGCCACAGGCCAAGTGGAGGTCGGAGACCAGAACACTCTTGTTCCTAGGGGAATAGCCCTACACCCAATAGCAACAGTGAGCTGAAGCCGAATTTAATCGACGATGCCCAAAGGCCGAGTGTAGGGGGTACCCAAAGGACCTGAGCCGGCAAGTCAAGGCAGACAGAAAGAGCAGACTACACTTGATCTTAGCCAAAAGGCCGAGAAGCATGAGCGCTTGCCACATCTCTCCCTATACTCAGCTCAGAGAACAATGGCGGAGACCAGGCAGGATGAGGGTTTTATAGAGATGTGACATCACAGGGGATGGCTATCTGCAGGTTGGCTGGCTGCAAAACATCATGGGTGGTCTCATGTTCTCGAGATTCTTATTTTCACTTTCTAACATGTGCAGCCACCATTTTAGGAAAAACTTACCAGAAGGCAGGAGGAAATTCAAATTAGTCGCAAATCAAAGTTTTCCTTAACTTCTGATCGAATTTAGCTTTGAATGCTTCGCGTTACTCAACACTAGATATATCCTTCATGGTAGCATTCCAGCACATTTTGCTTAAAGGGAACCCGTCACAACATAATGCAATGCAGTCTAGTAAGAAGAACCACCCACTTGACTTGTAAGCATAGAACAAGGTTTAAATGAATAAATGACAAATTATACTTATTTTTTTTCCCATAAAACTATATCAATCTTCTCAGCTCCTCTTGCTCAATAATATGCTGTCTGTATATTGCACAGATTTTCTTAAAATGTGCCAAAATGCTACAATGGGGGATGTGTTGTTAAAGCATTAAAAACAAGGAGTAAATGATATGAGTTTCTAGCAAAAAGGCTGATCATGTAAAGGCTCTGTGTTTCTCTCTGCATACATTTTTATCCTAATCATAATTAATTCATGAACAGAATAGAGTAATTGCTAGTGCAAAAGTGTCTGTCACGGTAATGATCATTTTTCTGCATCAGGAATTTGTGCTCAAGTAAAGCTTTCAATTATGCATGCAGATAACGAAGTCCATCTATAAAACTCATTAACACATTTCTTCTTTTGTCTTCCACAATTAGTTGAGACCAATAGAAACATTGTAAGTCTGGTCTTCTTCCCTTTTTTTAAACCAAGGAATGAGAAGAGATGATGCATAAATTGGATGTCAGGAATTTAATCAACTAGATTATGAATCTTTAACCTTACTAAAACAGGAATTTTGCAATTAGGTTACATTTCCTGCAGACATCTTGTAGTTTGAATGAAACGGACAAATTACTAGCCATGGATATTATGAAATTACACATTGCTTCTCGTAGTACATAAACTGCAAAATTAGGAAGAAATGCATTATAATCCATCTAGTTAATAATGTAAAAGTATTCCATCTAATGATGGTGAGAGATATTTTGTCAAGTATTTTTTATTCAAATTACAACTTCCTTTTATCATAAATAGAAATATAAAATACATTAGATTTGTTGTGCAATAATTATACATTACAAACATTTCCCCGTATCATAATTTACAAATACAGATGTGTCCTTCCTTATCATTCCCCTTGGCTTGGGATATTCCGAGTGAGTGATACCAGCTTTGTAAGAAAAAAAAAAATTAAACCAAAAACTGCATTGCAGTTCAGGTCATCTCACGAACACAACAGCAAAATGTATCCAGCACAGAAGAAATGAATATCTGGTGCAGATCCAATGGGATAGAGTCAGTCCCATACTTGTGAGATACACAATTCAGCAATACTCCAAAGTTGTTGAAATATGAAAAATATGTTACTTATGTATCCAATACAATATTTATGATATATATATATATATATATATATATAGTGCTTTTTCTCCTTAATCGCTGTACTCTTTGGGTCTCCTTTTTAAATTGATCTGATCATATTGATAAAATCTGAATTGCCTAGCTCCAGTGCAAGCTGATTGCTGGATTCCACTCAATAAAAACCTGCGTTACAGAGTCCTCATATTCATGAGCTCCTGGGTCTCCCTGCCATTGATTGAAATCTTGTCTTCCTATTGCAATCAGTGGGGAGGGATTGGGAGCTCATGAATATGAGGACACTCTAACACATGCTCTTTACTTTGCAGACTCTAATCTCTCAGCTCATGCAAGAGCTACTCAATACAGATTTTAGCAAAACATCTGGTACAGTTGAAATATGTGACCCAGCATTTTGCTCAGAGTATTTCTCTCTCATGTATGCTGCCCTCACATAGGGCAATATAAAACTGGAGACAAATTCCCTTTAACCCTTTCCCGTCCAGCGCCGTACTAGTACAGCGCTGGACGGGTCTTTAAAGATGAAGTGCATTGGCGTCTATGATATTCCTATGGGAACTATAAAAAAGTGTAAAATAATTAAATAAATAAAGTAAAAAAACAAACATTCAAATCACCCCCTTTCCCCAAAATAAGAATAAAAGTACTAAAAAAATAAAAAATACACATCATGGGTATCACCATGTGTGAAAATGCCCATACTATAGATATATAAACAAAGTTTTCCCATACGGAAAACAGCGAAACGGAAAAAAGCGTCAAAATGGACGATTTGCCGTTTTTGGTCGCTTTATTTTCTAAAAAAAAAATTAAATAAAAAGTGATCAAAAAGTCGTCCACACAATGATATCAATGAAAAGTTCAGATCGCCCCGCAAAAAATGAGCCCCCACACAGCTCCGTACACATAAATCCGAAAAAGTTATAGGGGTCAAATTATGGAAAATTATCTAATTATTTTATCAAAACGCAAGAAAAACTATACATATAAGATATCACCAGATTCGTACTGACCTGTAGAATGAAAGTAACTGGTCAGTTTTAATGCACATCGAACGCCATAAATAAAAAAAACAGTAAAACTGTGGCAGAATTGCGTTGTTTTGTTATGCAATTTCACCCGATTTGGAATTCTTTAATGAAAAAAGTTATGGCTCTGTGAAGGCAGGGAGGGCAAAACGAAAACGCAAAAACAAAAAACCTCTGGGGGTGAAAGGGTTAAAGCACCACAATCAATGTAGATAACTGTGTAAACAAAAAGGCAGTGGAACTGTCTTGTTAAGGGCTCATGCACACGAACGTCAATTTTTTAACATGGTTTTCACTATTACCTACTCAGTCTCTAATAATTGTGTGAAACAACTGTAATTTACAAAAAAAAGTCTATTAACAAAAGAAAATCACCCTATTAAATTAAAATTTAAAATTAAATTAAAAAATAAAATTAAATCTGGTGTGGTCAGGAAAGAATTATATTAAAATGAGCTCCAAAGAAGGTTTTCTTAATGTCCTATTTGATCCCATTTTTGGCAGGGAATATGTGGCACATGTACGGAGTCTATATATGTGAGGCAAGTGGAGACAACCATAACTTTAACCATACAAAAAAATTCAGGTCATTGTGTTTTTTATTTTATTTTTCAAAAGGAATGCTTTATATTCATTGCTTACAGAGAAATTGTGGCTTTATTCCAATTGTGTCATTCTATACACAGTAGCTCTGTGCTATTCCAAATAACACAGTCTTTGATGTAAGTCACTTCGTAAAAGACAATGGAAATGACATTTCCAAGCAATTTTTTTCCATTAATGAACAGTACTTCAGGGAGTCTATAGGCAAGAGGCATATAATTTCTGAACAGTTTAAATTGCTAATTAGAACTGTACAGGAGGTGTATTCCTAATGCAGACAATTATATCGGCTCCTAAGTGTTTGCCTTACAGTTGCTAATTACTGCAGAAGCCAATTAATTGCTGTTGACTTTTTGTATTCTTTTGCATATCGCCAGTTAATATTTACATTTATAATGAAGACAAAATTGGCAAACACTGTGTCACTTTGTAATGAACAATTCCAGTGTCTAAACAATAAGCACATTATCTCATTTGTGCCTGAAGAGTGCGGATGATTAGCATATGTTCTTTGCACACTACAGAAGCATTACTCTCTCTTCTAAAGACTGAAGATGTCATTTATGCACTGCATCACTACACCTGCTGTGCCTCTGTGGCAATTAAAAGTGCTTGGCGGTATAAATAATTTCATGAGTAGAGAAAACCTTCCAATGACAATCCACAAGTTTCACTTAAAACATGGAAGTTCATTTATTGTGTTCCTAATTAATCATAAAAGTAGAAAACAAAGGGACATGTTGAAGAAAATTAGGTTTTGAAGCATGGGAATCTTTTTCTAAAATAACACTTCCAACTAAAATAAAAAAAAAGAAAATCACTATTAAATATAGATCACTGAGCTTTCTTCTGTTGAGTTGTTAAATATTCTATTTATCAGTTGTATACTTGATTCTTCATTCAATGTAATGTAAAAACAGTAAATGACGAGACCTGTTTTATGGATAGCTAAACAAAAGAAATAATTCAATAGAACAGAGTATTATTTATGTGAAGGCGCAGGACTGTTCCACATTTCTTCAACAATAAGACAAGTTTTAAGGACAGCTGTCCAAAGTAATAATGCCTGCCTGCTGAACTAAATTTGGGTGAAGGAGAGGAACTGCACCACATTTGAAGAATAGTGAGACATTAGTGAGAAGTTTTATGGACAGCTGGCCAGCAGTAATAATTACAGATGATCAAAGTATTGGAAACTTTGATTTGGCTGCTTTGCCGAATGTAAAAAAAACAACACATCAACATCAACAAGCACAAATTTTTTGTGAGTAGAGGGTGTGTTGACAGGGAGCGCTGACCGTGTCAACCGCTCCCCGTCATTGTACCCCTCAGATGTAGCGTTCATAGCTGATTGCGGCATCTAACATTGATATTACAGTGTAAAATAAAAAAGAAATAAATAAAATCATACTTACCTCATTCATCTGATTGCAAAGAGTTGTCCACCGCCACCTTGATAGAAGATCTGGAGCAAAATCTCATGCGTCAAACGAGATTTTGTGCTTAATCTTCAATCAAGATGGCAGTGGCTAGCTCTTCATGCTCAAACAGATGAGGTAAGTATGATTTTTTTACATTTCTTCCGCCATTCAGGGAATATCAATTTGTTAACATGAAGCATAAGGAAATTCGGCTTCACAATGAATGGAATTTTCCCTAAAATTCTGATCAAAATCCACTTTCGCTCAACACTAGTAATAATGTCTGCCTGCTGAAATAAATTTGAGTGAAGGAATGGAACTACACAACATTTACCACAACTAAGTGGTACGGCAGCAACTGTGCCTCAGCAACTTGGTCAGGTGGGAGTTCAGATTGCACAAAAGATAATTGTGGTCACAAGTAGTTTTCTCATTGCCTCACATTCCGTTATGGATGTCTCAAAATGGAGCAGAGGACAAGGAGGAGGAGTCTAAACAGGAGAAGAAGTAGCTGATAATAACAAGGATATTATACTACTTAGGATTGTAGCCTAACTACCACAAGGAAAACAGGGAGAAGGAGAATAGACTTGTTCCAAATGCTGGCCAGTTCTATTTTCCCACTAGATCTGGGGATGCCACCTCATGTGCTGCAATAATACCTTGGTACCTATATTTGTGTTTGAATGCCCATAGCTTATTTTCATCCTACAGATCTTGCACCCGGTAGTCATTTTGTGTGCCGGCCTTGTGGAGAAAACTGCCATACGGGAGATACTTGCTCAAAGCAAGCAGCTGCTGAGCTTGGCCTAGGTTTGGCATGTCTTGAGCCCACACCCATAGTATCATTAGCATCACCAGTTCCCGAGTTGATCAAAATAGAATCAAATCTGGCCCTGGCTTTTTGGGGGGGTTTTGGCCAAAGATTGCCTCTGCTCTTTATTGCTGCTGCGTCCACCAGCCTCCTCCTCTGAAGTCACTTTCTTCATCAGCACCCCAATGCAGCTCCCAGGTCCTGCCATCATAATCCTCATCCTCCCCACCCCTTTTATTATTATAATATGTCATTATGGATGGGTTCTTTGGCCCCCTCCCAATTCTCTCTTCTGTTTTAAATTTTTCCCTAAGTGCAACTGTTGCAATAATTACTAATTTCCCCACCACCATCACCATGGCTACAAGTGCCACTAATAATACTACCACCATCACCAACACAACTATGAATTGAGAACCCCTACCTCCACCTGAACTTCCGCCTCATGGTAGTCCAAATGCTTATGCTTCTCACGCAAGTCATCTTCTATAGCATATAGGGTGTTGTTGCCTTTTCTTAGAAAAAAAGATGCCCCACTAGGATGTGAGAGTGAAGACAAAAATAATGCAAGTGAAAGGCTTATCTGGAGCTGAAAAGAGGAGGAATGCTGTGACCCTGGGCTCATAGGCACGATGTCACACTCAAAGGTATATCAACATCATCCTGCTGTGACTGAGAAGATTTGTGAGCCATCCAGTCTCAATCTCATCCTCAATAATAATCTGGTGCATACGGATTTGAGGGAGAACTGTGGGCTTCTACTGCTACTACTACTGTTTACTACTATGTGGTGCTGACTGTGCTGCTACTGCTGTTTACAATATTACTTCCAAGCACATTCTTGCTCGCAGACGAAGCATGGGTCTTTTGTTTTCCACTTTGTCGTTAACCAGATATTTTATTATGAGGCCTATGCCAACTGTCGTAACTGTACTTAAAGAGCTTCTGTCAGCCTGATCAACCCTACTGAACCAGGCATTTTGCCTGGTAGGTTTGATCATGCTCATTAAAATAATACCTTTCTTTTGTCTGTATGCTAAACAGTTGCAGAGATCTCTGCATTTTTATTTATATGCAAATGAGCACATTGGAGCGCCAGAGTGGGGCTGAATCCTTGGCTTTTCTAACAACTCTTTGCTCTGCACACTTCTCCTTCCCCTTGATTGACAGGGCTAGACATCAACATGCTGATTATGGGTTAAATGAGAGGGGGGATGACTGAAGAAATAAATCTAGAAGTATCTCCTGGAATTTGAACCTACATGCAAAGCTGACCACTTAACTCCATGCTCTCCAGGCTACAGACTTATACTGAGAAGAATGTTTTTCTTTACCTAGAAAGCTAAAACATATGACTGGTTTCTTTATAATCATATATTGTGTTTTTGAATAAAAAAACTGTAATAGTAATAATATGTATAAACTTTCTAAGCATATAAAACCTCTATTATCAACATGGTAAGGCTATAATAAGTAGTGTATATTATATGTACATGCGAGGACACAGCTCCACCCTCAGAATGCTGATGTCTAGACCTGTCAATCAAGGGATGGAGGAGTGTGTAGAGTATAGGGGTGTTACAAAAGAAGTGCTCCAATTATTCAGCTCCACCACCTGGTGTTCCAACATGCTCATCTGCATATGAATACAAATACAGATATTTAACATACAAAATAAATATATTTTTTTTAAAATAGCATGATCAACCCTAGCAGGCAGTATATCTACTTTAATAGGGATGATCATGCTGACAGAGGCTCTTTAACAGAGGCACAATTAAACATCCCCTGCTACCAACACATGGTACACTGGTATTGACAATTTACAGTGGTATATTGACACAGTACAATATGTTGAATTAAACTGGAAGGTATATCACTGTTGTACAATGTGTTAAATGAAGCAGTACAGTGTATTAATGCAGTAAAAATGAAATAAACAGAATGGTAAATTGATGCTGTACAATGTGTTGAATTAAATTGGACAGTACAACTCAAGTACAATTCAGTACAATTAAAACAATAACCATTCTAGTACAATTCAGTAAAACTTATTGCATTAAATTGGACAGTATAATAATGCTATACAATGTGTTGAATTAAACTGGTATATTGATGTTATACAATGTGTTGAATAAAACTAAACAGTATATTAACACAGTAAAATATGTTGAATTAAACTGGTATATTGATGCTATACAATGTGTCGAAATAAACTGGACTGTATATTAATGCGGTAAAATGTGTTCAATTACACTGATATATTGATGCTGTACAATGCGTTGAATGTATCAGGACAGTATATTAACACAGCAAAATGCCTTGAATTAAATTAGATGGTATATTAATACAGTATAATGCATTGAATAAAACTGTAAATGCATTGAATGAAACTGAAAAATGCTGTAAAATGAAAATGCGCCGACCTGCACAGTTTTAAGAGATAGCAAAACCACAATGGTTTCTAGAAAGATAAGGTGCAATTCCAAATATGCAAATTACAAATATCCAGCAGAATGTATGCTACTGGAGGTGCTAGGTATATGCATATAAAACACTTAATGAACTCTAAAACTTGAGTTTTTTTTTGTTTTCTTTAATGGCTGACTGCTGATACACAGAAAAAAATTATGTTTGTGCTGGAATTGCAGGTATTTGAATGACTTTCCATTTGCCAAAAGTTGCTCGTCACCCCCTCCCTACCCCCCATTAAAATACACATGCACAGAACTCTTACCATATTCTTTTTCTCATACATGATGTTAGGAGTTCCTGTCTGACCACAAGTGTACTGTAAGGCATTATGTGAGTCCGGGAAATGCAGCTATCACACGTGCTCTGTGTTTCAAGCCTTGTATTAAATCACCTAGACCTATGTATTGGGTCTAGGTGATTTAATCAGACTTTAATAGAAAAAATAGAATAGGAAAATAATTTATGAAGAGGGAATTGCTTTAAACCATCCTAAGGCCCATTTCACATGTTAGGCCTCATTCACGTTTCCGTTTTTCACTGACGTGTGCTGTCACAGTTTCTGCGAACAGGACACGTACCCATTGATTTAAATGTGTCTGTTCACTCCTCTGCACTTTTTTACTGACCATAGGTCAGTAATAAAATCACAGGGACATGCACTACTTTGTTCCGTGATGCGGACCAAGAACGCCCATTGAAGTCTATGTGTCCATTAAAAGACTGAAGACTAATAGGAGATTCTTTGGAAACTACTTTTCAGGTGAGCAACATCAGTTAATTATGGCTGGTGCACGGAAGGCAAAGATGGACACACAGGGGTTGTCTCACTTTAGCAAATAGCATTAATCACTTAGACAAAGTTAATACAAGACACTTACTAATGTATTGTGATTTTCCATTTTGCCTCCTTTGCTGGATTAATTATTTTTTTCCATCGCATTATACACTGCTCGTTTTCAGGGGTTATGGCCACTTCATACTCCCACAGTCTCAGCCACCAGAGAGGCAGGTGCTATTTCTTATAGGGTATGAGCAGTGTATAATGTGCTGGAAAAATGAATCTAGACAGCAAAGGAGGTAATACGAACAATTACAAAACCTTGGTAAGTGCCTTGTATCGACTTTGTTTACATGATAAATGCCATTTGCTAAAGTGACACAACCCCTTTAAACTGTCCCAAACAACAGTGATTTCACTTTGCCTCTGGTGAGAGAAATGCTGCACTAAATATTATTGGTGTTTTTTTAGACCATTGATACATACGATAATTCCAAAGATAATTAATAATGGGTAAGGGGCGAAAGCCACCCACAAAAAATATTGTCCACAACCACAACTGTAGAATCAAAAAAGTGTTTTTACTGATTCACGACCATACACAAAAACAGGACATAAATATAACCCATAATCCCCAAAACAAGGTGCAAATTTATAATACAAAAAGTTAAGTCCCGATTTATCAACCTCATTTTGTCTTTATTTTGGATTAATTGCAAGTTTTCTGCTGTTGTACTTATAACACACATTTATCAATAGTCGGTAAAAGGCCAGAGTTATTTTTTGCTTCTGCTAAGTCAACTTCAGAAATCAAATTGTTTGTAGGCGTTCCTGTGGAGTACGTTGGGTTTTAGCCTTATTTATCATAGGGATTGTCTAAAAAAACAAACAAAAACTGCTCTTCACTCTTGACCGGCCTTAGCTGCACCAGGTGAAAAAAAAATCTAAACAGTTGGTCTGTGCTAAATTCAACAAGTGCTCTGTACCACTTCCTTACATTTCGTTCAAGGCCCGTATCTATGCACTAATAAACAAATGTGAAAACATATTTCAAAATGCCCCTTTTGATAAATCAGGGCCAAAATTTGTATAAATCATTGCAAAGCAACTCCATTCAGATTTTTAACAGTATTAATTAATAGTAGTTTGTACAGAGGATAGCCTTCACGTTTTCTAACCCAAGATAATTTTGTTAAGAACCTTTTACATGGACCAAGAGAGAAGGCATTGACTGAGAAGGAACATCAACATGGCGCCCCACTCCCATGTAAATAATGGGGGCTAGACAGCAGATAGCAGTGAAAAAAAAAAGATTAAAAAACATAAGGGATCATTTATCAAACTGGTGTAAAGTAGAACTGATTTAATTGCATACATATAGTACATTACGGTAGTGGAGCAACTTGGATACAATTTCTTCAGTGCCTGCGCATAAAACATCTCTGTAGGAGAAGCTCCACTGGCCAGCATCAACAAACATCAGCAGGAACACATGTTGGACCTGCTCCTCATTGGCTTAGCATGCGTTCTGACATCTACTGATACTGCCCAGTGGTCCCACTCCTGTATAATGATCTGAAGCAGTGAAGGGCATGTGCTTTGAGAAGGTGGGCTGGAGCTGGGTGGCATCTAATGGATTCAAGGAGTGCAGGATGTTGGTAAACTGCTTGGCACCACCCCCATCATTTTCATTAAGCTGTGACCAGCCCTTTTTCTGTCATCTCAAAGGCTGAACCGTTCTATTGCTTCAGGCTGCACCATCTAGTGATATGGAGGGGTTGGCACCAGCATTCATCAGCTGTGACATACTATACAATTCACCCAGGATGTGCTTCCCAGTTGACTGTCCTAGGTGCATTGTCCTATGTAATAATTAGTGAATGCTGATGCTCCTCCAACTCACTAGATCGTGCCGCCTAGGCAAAGGGCTTTGTTTGCCTCATCACAAATGCGCCCAAGCCCCCTATAATTGTGTCGATCTTTGACCTGTGTAAAATGGCCTTTTGTCCTTCTAATGCTATTGCTGTCAGATACTTTTCTTCCAATTTACCAATATTTTGAATTGTACCCTAAATTTATACTATTGTTTTAATCATAGTTAATCATTAGAGATGAGCGAGTAGTGAAATATTCGAAAGTTCGAAATTCGATTCGAATAGACCGCTATATTCGACTATTCGACCGAATATCGAATCCCATTAAAGTCTATGGGAAAAAAATGCTCGCCACTTGGAAATCTCAATTCGACCACTTGGAGGTCACCAAGTCCACCCTGAAACCTCAGAAAAGGATGCCAACACTGCTGGAATGCAACTGGGACAGCAGGGGAAGCATGTCTGGGTGCATATAACGCGCCCAAGTCGCACTATTACGCCACTATCACAGCCTCTCAACAATACACTCCAAAGACAATATAACCTCTCTGTAAAGTGAGACCATACAAGGAAACCTTCTTTCCTCTACATTGCCATGGACCCCAAGCCAAACTAGACAAAAAAGAAGATAAAATTCTGCACCCCTTAAAATCACGTTGCCTATGACAACCACAGATGGCATAGGCAAGGGGGAAAGCAATCAAGCCATCACTATTTTTCCCTCTGTGCCATCCCTGCCTTGCCCAGGCACATGTCCCAAAACATCATCCATGCCCGAGTAACACGGTTACTGCAAAAGGCCATTTGACCACCAACACTTTGGTTTGAGGCCGGGGATGCTACATCTCCCTGACAGCACACTGGGTGAATGTTGTGGAGGCGGGGACAGGCAAACCTGCTACCCCCACCCAAGTTTTGGGCCTTGGTTCTGTCTGGATTTCCGCAACCCTTACAGACAGCTCGGCAAACCCCTCCTTCTCCTTCTAGATTTGTTAAATCTGTCCACCACCCAGTCAAGTCCACAAAGTCCAGTCTCGTCGATAGCCTGCAGAAACTGCAGGGACCTCACTCTGACCCTCCTTCCTCCCACCCTGCCCAATGTTATCAACCCAGTGTTCCCACCCATGCAAGAATCGCAGGAGCTATCTGAGGATTTTTGTTTGTTCTGATGCCCAAACACTGGAGCAAGCTCCATCTCTAGCTGATGGTGGTGTGGAACGGGCACTAAAGTGTAAAATGATTAGGGACGATGATGAGACACAGTTGCCAGCAAGGGAGGCTGTTGGAGCAAAGTGAGGCAGTGTAAGAGGAGGTGGTTGAGTATGACGAAGTCAGTGACCCGACCTGGCCCAGTGTCATGTCTAGCAGGTAAAGCAGTGGGGATGTTGAGGGATGCGTAGGACCGCAAAAGGCAGGAAGAGGCCGTGGGCTGGCCAGAGGCTCATGGAGAAGGCAGGCTAGAGCCCGCAGGGCCGCATCTCTTCCCTATAACAGGCCCCCACATAAAGCTCTCCCATCGAGGGCTCTTAGGTCCTTGTTGTGAAAATATTTTAATGAGTGCGCAAAGTTAGCTTGAGGTGAGCCCTCGAAAAAATTATATGGAGGCCCAAGAGGTGAGCCCTCGAAAAAATTAAGTGGAGGCCAAAGAGGTGAGACCTCTTAAAAATTGTATTAAGGCCCAAGAGGTGAGCCATAATAAAAATTGTTTGTAGGCCCAAGAGGTGAGACCTCTTAAAAATTGTTTGTAGGCCCAAGAGGTGAGCCATGATAAAAATTGCTTGTAGGCCCAAGAGGTGAGCCATGATAAAAATTGCTTGTAGGCCCAAGAGGTGAGCCATGATAAAAATTGCTTGTAGGCCCAAGAGGTGAGCCATGATAAAAATTGCTTGTAGGCCCAAGAGGTGAGCCATAAATATATATATTTTTTTTTTTTACGGAGCAATTCTACGGCGGTTAAGGAGGAGGAGGAGGAGGTGGAGGAGGAAATGGCACTTCATACAGATGGCACTTCACTTTTGGCTGCTTTCCACTGTTGGAGAAGCAAAGTCCGGGTCAATCCACTTGCTGTTCATTTTGATTAGAGTCAGCCTGTCGGCACTGTCGGTTGACAGGCGGCTGCGCTTATCGGTTATAATGCCCCCGGCTGCGCTGAACACCCTTTCTGATAGCACGCTGGAGGCAGGGCAGGCAAGCACCTCCAAGGCGTACAGGGACAGTTCCAGCCACGTGTCCAACTTGGAGACGCAGTAAGTGTAGGACGCCGAGGAATCGGGGAGGACAGGGGTACGGTCTGCCAGGTACTCCCGCAACATCCGCCGATACTTGTCCCTCCTGCTGATAGCGGGCCCCGCAGTGATGGAAGTTGCACGAGGGGGTGCCATGAACGTGTCCCACACCTTGGAGAGTGTTCCCCTTGTGGCTGTGGGCCTGATCGATGTTGTGGGACTCTGGGAGACCCTCTCCTCTCTGCCGCCAGCGATGGTGGGTGGGAAAATCTCCATCATGTTCTGCACGAGTTCCCTCTGGTATTCCAGCAATCGATTCGTCCTCTCCTCTACCGGAATAAAGGAGGAGACGTTATCTTTATACCGGGGGTCCAGGAGTGCGAAGACCCAGTACAGTTTGTTCTCCACTATCCGGACAACACGTGTGTCCCGGGAAAAGCAGCCCAGCATGAAGTCAGCCATGTGTGCCAGACTCTGAATAGGCATGACGTCACTGCCCCCACCAGAAGGATCACTTGCCATTTCCTCCTCTTCCTCTTCCGCCTCCTCTCCTCTCCGCCCCATCCGCGCTGAACCAATGGGACGCACACAGCCTGACTGCTACCCTCGCCGCCAGCATCCTCCTCCTCTTCCACAGCCACCTCCACGTCGTCCTCCTCCTCCTCATCCTCCTCCTCCTCCTGCAACTGCCACCGAGAAGCAGACAAAAGTGTGGTCTGACTGTGTAGCTCCGTTGCGTCTCCTCCTACCCCCGTCTCCTCTGCGTGCAATGCGTTCTCCCTTATTGCGATGAGCGATTCTTTAAGGACGCATAGGAGCGGGATGGTTACGCTCACTATAGCGTCCTCGCTGCTGACCTTCTTGGTGGACTCCTCAAAGATACGCAGTACATCGCATATGTCTGCCATCCATGGCCACTCGTGGTTGGCAAACTGAGGGAGCTGAGTTGGAGGCACGCGTGGATTCATAATCTGGTACTCCATCAATGCTCTCTGCTGCTCACACACCCTGGCCAACATGGAATAGGTGGAATTCCAGCGAGTCGGCAGGTCGCACAACAGCCGATGTTCAGGCAAATGGAGGCGTTGCTGGAGTTTTTTTAAGCTAGCAGCAGCTACAGTTGACTTCCGAAAGTGAGCGCACAAGCGCCGCACTTTCACCAGTAGCCCTGCCAGGTTGGGGTAAGTCTTTAGAAATTTTTGGACTACCAGATTAAAAACGTGGGCCAGGCATGGTACGTGATTGAGTTCGGCAAGCTCCAGAGCCGCCACCAGGTTACGGCCGTTATCGCACACGACCATGCCTGGTCCTAGCTGCAGCGGCGACAGCCACATCTCCGTCTGCTGCAATATGGCGTCCCTCACCTCTGGGGCGCTGTGCTTCCTGTCGCCCAAGCTGATGAGCTTAAGCACCGCCTGCTGACGTCTCCCCGCGCCAGTACTGCAACGCTTCCAGCTAGCGGCTGAGGGCGATGTTAAGGCGGAGGAGGAGGAGGAAGAGGAGGGGGGTTTATCAGAACCCCTGCTGGCAATCTTGGGCGGGGGTGGTAGGTAGGCCGTCTCTCTTTGCGACCCCGTCCCCGCTTCCACAACATTCACCCAGTGTGCCGTCAAAGAGATGTATCGTCCCTGGCCACAAGCGCTTGTCCACGAGTCGGTGGTCAAGTGGACCTTTGCGCTGACTGCGTACCTCAGGGCCCGCCTGATGTTACGCGACACGTGCTGGTGCAGGGCGGGGACGGCACTCCGGGAAAAGTAGTGGCGGCTGGGGACGCAATAGCGAGGTGTGGCAGCCGCCATCAGGTCGCGAAAGGCCTGCGTCTCCACAAGCCTAAACGGCAACATCTCCAGGGCCAGCAGTTTGGAGATGTGGCAGTTTAAGGCTTGGGCTTGGGGGTGACTCGAGGCGTACTTCCGCCTGCGGTCGAACGCCTGCGAGATGGACAGTTGATGGGACGAGGAGTGTGAAGGTGCAGGCGAAGATGCGGGGGAAGGCCCCAAAGTAGTCGAGACAGAGGCAGATGTGGAGGTGTCCTGGCTGGAGGTCTGGACCGCAGTGGCAGCACACAACAAAGGGGAAGAGGCAGTGGCAGGAAGACCTGGCGCAGGTTGTATTGCGTTTGCTCTCTCCCACTCAGCCCAGTGCTTGACTTCCAAGTGACGCCGCATGCCTGAGGTGGTCATATTGCTCTTCTCAGAGCCCCTACTCAGTTTTGAGTGGCAGAGTGTGCAAACCGCGCTCAGTTTGTCATCCGCACAAACATTAAAAAATCTCCACACCACAGAAGTACGAGGCCTCGATGGGGGAGCTTCGCGCGACTGCCTGCTGCCGGGAACAGCTTCGGCCCTGCTGGCTGTGGCCTCACTTCTCTGTCTGGACTGTCCTCTGCCTCTGGACATCCCTCTGCCTGTGGACATCCCTCTGCCTCTGGACATCCCTCTGCCTCTTGCTGCCTTTTTCGGTGCTGCGCAGACCACCACCTCTCCACTGCTTTCCCCGCTGGACATCACCCCTGGCCAAGTGGGGTCGGTCATTTCGTCATCCACCACCTCCTCTTCCACTTCCTCACTCTGCTCCTCCTCCTGCCCACTGGACATTCCAACAGCCTCCCTTGATGGCAACTGCGTCTCATCATCATCATCGCTCATGATAACAGATGCTGGTTCAGGGTCCACATCAGCAGGAGATGGCGAATACTCAAGTGGTTGGGCATCACTACAAACAAATTCCTCTGGTAGCTCCAGGGATTCTTCCGGCACATCTGAAAAAGGACCCGAAAAGAGCTCCTGGGAGGGGTCAAGGGTGGGATGACTCTGTTGGCCAGGTGTGGAGGAAGGAGGGTCAGAGTGAGACTGTGTGGATGACTGGCTGGTGGACAACTGTGTGGAAGCGCTATCGGCTATCCATTGCACCACCTGTTCACACTGCTCAGGCCTCAACAGCGGTGTAACCCGCCCCCTGCTTAACTGTCCCATAAAGGCAGGGATTCTGGATGAGCGGAATCCTGGCTGCCCCTCACCAGCACGCATTGTATCCCCACTGGCTTCAACAAGGCCCCCAACAGCATTTCCGCGCCCCCGTCCTCGTCCACGTCCATGTCCGATTCCGCTAGCCCTCCGCATTTTTTTTTTTTTTGTTACAATATTTGGCGTACACAGCCATATACTACCAGGTCAGACGGTGTGTATTAACACCACGTATATAAAAGAGTTTTGCAGGCACGCAGAACGCACAGTACAGGTGCCAAATAAAAGGACTTTTTTTTTATATTTCTAGGTACACAGCCGTGTACTACAAGGTCAGACAGTGTGTATTAACACCACGTATATAAAAGAGTTATGCAGGCACGCAGAACGCACAGTACAGGTGCCAAATTAAAGGACTTTTTTTTAAATATGTCTGATTACACAGCCGTGTACTAACAGGTCAGACGGTGGGTATTAACAGCACGTATATAAAAGAGTTTTGCAGGCACGCAGAACGCACAATACAGGTGCCAAATAAAAGGACTTTTTTTTTTAAATATTTCTAGGTACACAGCCGTGTACTACCAGGTCAGACGGTGTGTATTAACACCACGTATATAAAAGAGTTTTGCAGGCACACAGAACGCACAGTACAGGTGCCAAATAACAGGACTTTTTTTTAAATATGTCTGATTACACAGCCGTGTACTAACAGGTCAGACGGTGGGTATTAACAGCACGTATATAAAAGAGTTTTGCAGGCACGCAGAACGTACAGTACAGGTGCCAAATAACAGGACTTTTTTTTAAATATGTCTGATTACACAGCCGTGTACTAACAGGTCAGACGGTGGGTATTAACAGCACGTATATAAAAGAGTTTTGCAGGCACGCAGAACGCACAGTACAGGTGCCAAATAACAGGACTTTTTTAAAAATATGTCTGATTACACAGCCGTGTACTAACAGGTCAGACGGTGGGTATTAACAGCACGTATATAAAAGAGTTTTGCAGGCACGCAGAACGCACAATACAGGTGCCAAATAAAAGGACTTTTTTTAAATATTTCTAGGTACACAGCCGTGTACTACAAGGTCAGATGGTGTGTATTAACACCACGTATATAAAAGAGTTTTGCAGGCACGCAGAACGCACAATACAGGTGCCAAATAAAAGGACTTTTTTTTTTAAATATTTCTAGGTACACAGCCGTGTACTACCAGGTCAGACGGTGTGTATTAACACCATGTATATAAAAGAGTTTTGCAGGCACGCAGAACGCAACAGTACAGGTGCCAAATAACAGGACTTTTTTAAAATATGTCTGATTACACAGCCGTGTACTAACAGGTCAGACGGTGGGTATTAACAGCACATATATAAAAGAGTTTTGCAGGCACGCAGAACGCACAGTACATGTAACGGGAGGCCAGCGACGCGTTACCTCCATGCAGTGCCGCCGGATCTCTCCGTCCCCCTAGAGACGAGCAGTAGGGAATTGAAGTGCTGGTTTGTCAGCCAGCACTTCAGCAGTTAATTTTCTTTTGGGTTTCTAGCCATGTGGTGCTGATCACGCCACATGGCTACTTTGCATATTGTTTTGGAAGCATGCTCCGCCTCAGGTCATGTGATGCTGGCCACATCACATGATCCTGGGTGGGCTATTTAAGATGGCAACTGCCTTTACAAGTTGCCTGTTATTGAAGTTACTTTCTTTGCAGTGCTGTGCGTTTTGACTTGTGACCTTACTGTGTATCCAGACCTTTTGCTTGTGACCTCGACCTTGATTCTGCTTATCCCTCGGCTCCTGACGTACGCTCCCGGTTTGACCTTGCTTAGCTGACTATTCGTATTGTGTTTGTTTGTTACTCGTTTGTCTTTGTTCCTTCCGTTCCCCATCCCTCACTTATACAGTGTAGGGATTGTCGTCCAGTTGTCCCCCTAGGACTCTTAGCCTAGGGTGAGGCAAGTAGGCAGGGACAGATTTGGGATAAGTCAGGGTGCACCTTATCCCAGTGTTTCTGTCCGCGACAGTACAGGTGCCAAATAAAAGGACTTTTTTTTAAATATGTCTGATTACACAGCCGTGTACTAACAGGTCAGACGGTGGGTATTAACAGCACGTATATAAAAGAGTTTTGCAGGCACGCAGAACACACAGTACAGGTGCCAAATAAAAGGACTTTTTTTTAAATATGTCTGATTACACAGCCGTGTACTAACAGGTCAGACGGTGGGTATTAACAGCACGTATCTAAAAGAGTTTTGCAGAACGCACAGTACAGGTGCCAAATAAAAGGACTTTTTTTTAAATATGTCTGATTACACAGCCGTGTACTAACAGGTCAGACGGTGGGTATTAACAGCACGTATATAAAAGAGTTTTGCAGGCACGCAGAACGCACAGTACAGGTGCCAAATAACAGGACTTTTTTTAAAATATGTCTGATTACACAGCCGTGTACTAACAGGTCAGACGGTGTGTATTAACAGCACGTATATAAAAGAGTTTTGCAGGCACGCAGAACGCACAATACAGATGCCAAATAACAGGACTTTTTTTTAAATATGTCTGATTACACAGCCGTGTACTAACAGGTCAGACGGTGTGTATTAACAGCACGTATATAAAAGAGTTTTGCAGGCACGCAGAACGCACAATACAGATGCCAAATAACAGGACTTTTTTTTAAATATGTCTGAGTACACAGCCGTGTACTAACAGGTCAGACGGTGGGTATTTACACCTGGTGTACAAAAAGGGTATTGCAGACACACAGAACCCAGAACACTAGAGCCAAAGAAACTGTATTTAAAAAAAAAAAATGTACACAGCCGTATACTGCCAGAAGATCAGATGGTGCATATACACACTAGGTATATAACAGGGTTTTGCAGCCAAAAAGAACGCAGAACAGTAGTGCCAAATATAGTTTGGTATGTAGCAGAGCACCTAATACACCACTAATGCCTCTCTCTGTCCCTACTCCAGCAGCTATCCCTGAATACAGCAGCCGTTCTCTGCAGAGTGTATATAGTAGTAAAGCTATCACTGTACTGCACTATAGTAGCCCTGATAAGGGCTTTTAATCACGCTCCTGCCTGTCCAACAGCTGCCTGTCCAACAGCTCCCTTCTCCAGCCTCTGTCTCTGACTAAGTTCACGCAGCATATGCGAACGAGCAGGAAGACCTGAGTTATTAATATTCGAGGTCACGTGGTTTTTCCAGCCAATCCATGTAGACGCCGTTTTCGCGCTGCCAGCGTGCTCCGCGGGCCTGTCATACCCCCCCCTGCATGGTGATTGGTGGAAAAAGAGCGCCAGGGAAGGTGGGAGGGGAAACGAATTCTAAGTGCGTCGTCGCCGTTATACTCGATCGAAATCGAGTATGCCAAATAGCGTAGTATTCGATCGAATACTGGCTCGATCGAACACTACTCGCTCATCTCTATTAATCATGTTTGAAAGCACTATGTCAGCTCAATTCTGCTTGTACAAGTAACACCAGCAACAGATGGAGGACTTAAATAGTTGTTCAAGCATATTATTTTTTCAATGAACAGAGGTTTCCGTTACAGAGAAAACAAACGTTGGTGCAATATGCTTATGACTTGTCAGTAGAGATGAGCAAAGTTTTGAAAAATTAGATTTGGCAGCTTCGCCCAATCTGCCTTAGCATATTCATCTCACTTGGTGTGCCAAGCTCAGTGTGAAGGCTTGGAACTTAAATTGCAGGGAGATGGCAGGGAGACTGCAGGGATAGAGCAGGGAGAGTGTATCACCATGTACATCAGTGTGCAGTGCACCAAGATTCATGACTAATCCCTTCTGTTATCTGTAGATGTACTGTGCATCAGTATTACAGGTCAATGTTATTGTCAGGTCTAATTTATCGCTGTGGACTATGCAGTGCACCAAGATTCAAGTAGTGGCCCCATGACAGAGTGGGGAGGGTGGCAGCAACATCAGTGACAGTACCAGTGACAATAGCAGCCCCATGACATAATAGGGATGGTGGCCTTCTCTCTGCTCTAAGCCAGTGACGAAACGTTCAATCAGATACTGATGATTTATCCAGAGGATAGGTTATCGGTATTAAAATCTTGAAAAATCCTTTTAAATCCATACGAGGTTTCCATGACAAAAGTACATGACAGAAATTAGAAAAGGAAATTTTGACATCTCAGTACAGCAGTCTCAGAATTAAAGCTCATAGGTGAGAATTGGGTTTTTATATTTACGGTACTTGATTTTAATGTAATTGTATATTTTCGTAAAACAATATTAGCCAAGGTTACAGTTTCACACTGTTTCAGATATTACTAGTTTTATTTTAAGGTGCCTAAAGGGCTCTATACGAATAGTGGACTGCAATGCATGGGCACAAGCCGTATGCCCTCTGTGCTGTGGAAGCGGAGCCATTGACTTGAATAGGTGCATGATCCGCAAGATATGGCATGTCTTATCTTTTGCAGTGTGGAGTCACAGACCCGAATGCCCACAGAAGCACTTTAGAGTGTTTCCGTGGCCTTGCGATCCATGCCTTCACTCCGCAAAAGATAGGACATCTCTAATCTTTTGCTGTCTCTTGCAGATCTCGGGGCCCATTCAAGTCTGTGGGTCCACATCTGCAGCACGGAGTGCACACAGCCAGTGCTCGTATATTGCGGACCCGCCTTTTGCAGTCTGCAATATAGGCACAGAGCCTTTACGCTCATGTGCATTAGCCCAAAATGATAAAATCTGCAATATTTGAACATAGAAGGTTATAGAATTATAAAATTATCCTTTTAAATTGATATTCTGGTTGAGTCCTGTGGCAAAATGTCCTAATTTGAGGTAAGAAACTGCACTTACTGGCTCACCTCCAGGTAAAAGCTCACTTAATAAAAGTTATCTACTTGTGCATATTCCAGTTGTAGATATTTTACTAATATGAAATAATAGAAATTCTACATTTCCAGATAGCGCTTTCTTGGCAGTAACCCAACCTACTCCCGAGACATTTCATCTGTACCTTGTTCTCACCCAATATGTTTTTCTTTGGAAACCAAAGTGGTGAGTGCATATGTCAGAAAAATATCTTACCAAATCATTTTAGAAGATTTAGAAGGAGAGACAAATAAGAAACCAGCTGGTAAAAAATAAATTGGCAGATTGCTCTTCATTCGAGCCGACATGCCAGAATTTAACATTTTCTGAGGTCATCGACTGCATTCTCATCAAGCATATTGTGTGTACATGTCAGACATATGAAACAATTATTATTCTTCTCCAAGGCCAAAAACTTGTCTTTCCTTGCATTGAGATATCTGTCATGAAGTAAACAGTTCTGATGATGTGAAAAGATTTCAAATCAGTTTTAGTGAATTCCACATGAAAAAAAAAAAAAAAAGAATGAAAACGGACGACACAGTCTTCTGGTGGATGAATCAGCTGTTAATTTTACATTTGCTTTCAAGATGAAAGTAAAAAGTTCAATACTTTTTTTTCTGTTTCATGCAGTTTGATGAGTATTTGAACTGTTCAAAAGCCCTTTTTAATATGTTTTTCTACTGAATGATTCCATTGAAAACTCACTGTTGCAATAGCATACTCTTTTATAATATTCTAGAAATCTTGTGTCAATCTACCATAGATTATATATTTTAAATAGAAAAGTATTTTTTTTCTTTTAATCCTAGCTAATATCAGATATATTCCTTGTGGCAAATTGTAAATATTAGTGAGGATGTTCTTGTACTATATCAACTGACATTTATAGTTAGGAAATGTACACAAGTGTAAGTTAAATAAAGTATTAAAGGGATTGTCCCACAATGAAACATTAACCCCTTCCTATTGCAGCAATTTTCCATTTTTGCGTTTTCGTTTTTCATTCCCTGCCTTCCCAGAGACTTAACTTTTTATTTCTCCATTCATATAGCCATATGAGGGCTTGTTTTTGCGGGACAAGTTGTACTTTCTAATGGCACCATTTAATATTGAATATGAAATTGGGGAAAAAAAGCAATTCTGCCACAGTTTTACAGGATTTGTTTTTATGGCATTTACTATGCTGTAAAATTGACTTGTACTCTTCATTCTCTAGGTCAATATTAATCCGGTGATACCACATATTTATAGTTATACTTTTTTATAGTTATGTCTATGAAGATGTTTTAGGACATGTTAGGGCACATTTTTGGGGATGAGTTTTTGGTTATACCATTTTGGGGTGTGTATGACTTTCTGATCACTTTTTATTCCTTTTTTGGGAGGTAAAAGGATGAAAAAACATCAAATAAGCCATTCTAATTTTTTTTTTTATATTGTAATAGTATTTATTTTGACTTTGGGGAAAGGGAGGCGATTTGAATTTTTATATTTAACCCCTTCCTGCCCGATGACGTGTATACTCGTCATGGAGCACTGCTATTTAGCGCTCCATGACGAGTATACACGTCATGGCATTAAACTTTTACTTACTGCCAGGGGTCTCAGCTAACCAGCCCGGGACCAATGGGGGCGGTCCCGGGCCAGCGATTGCTGTGATTGGCTAGTCTGTTCAGACTAGCCAATCACAGGATACGCATTCTAGCTGAAAGGATCTGATCCCTGCAGTCCGATCCCCCCCCCTCCTTTCCCAGATTATTATTTTTAACTTGTTCCCCCCCCTTTTCAGGATGGTCGAGCGGTAAGGATGGCCGAGCAGTTGAGCAGTGGCCATACAGCTGACGCTCTGCTTCAAACGGCCGACATCGCTGCTGGCAGCGATGTCAGCCGTTTAACCCCTTCCATGCCACGGTCCGTAGGAAAGTATGGAAAGGGTTAACAGGGAGGGAGCTCCATCCCTCTCCCATCAGGCGCTGTGGTGCTCTGGCAGCGCACCGATGGTGTGGGGAGGTTGGAGGGAGGGAGCTCCCTCCCATCGGGACGCTGCTCTGCTGTGGCAGCGTCCCGATGGTTACCATGGCAACCGGATGCTTTCGTCCGGCTTGCCATGGTAGAGGTAAGCCTGATCAAGCTCCTGCTAAAGGCAGGAGCCTGAACAGGCTTACTATAAATGAAAATACACTGCAGTACACTATACAGTGTACTGCAGCGTATTGTAAAACACCAGACCCACTGGATCTTCAAGAACCAAGTGGGTCTGAGTCAAAAAAGTGTAAAAAAAAAAATAAAAAGTTAAAAAAAGGAAAAAAAATCCAATTTTTCCCCATATAAGCACATTTTAATTGATTAAAAATGAAGAAAATAAAATACCTTAACATATTAGGTATCGCCACGTCTGTAAAAACCCGCTCTATAAAAATATCACATGACCCAACCCCTCAGATGAACACAGTAAAAAAACTAAAATAAAAACAGGGTCAAAAAACCTATTTTTTGTCACTTTACATCACAAAAAGTGTAATACCAAGCGATCAAAAGGGCATATACCCCCAAAATAGTACCAATCTAACCGTCACCTCTTCCCGCAAAAAATAATCCCCTATCTGAGACAATTGCCCAAAAAATAAAAAAAACTACAGCTCTTAGACAATGGAGACACTAAAACACGATTTTTTTGTTTCAAAAATTATATTATTGTGTAAAATTTAAATAAATAAGAAAAACTATACATGTTAGGTATCGCCACGTCCGTAACAACCTGCTCTACAAAAATATCACATTAGGTAACCCCTCAGGTGAACACAGTAAAAAAATAAAATAAAAACTGAGCCAGAACAGCCATTTTTGTTTACCTTAACAAAAAGTGTAATATAAAGTGATCAAAAATCATATGTACCCCAAAATAGTATCAATAACACTGTCACCTTATCCCTTAGTTTCCAAAATATGGGCACTTTTTGGTTGTTTCTACTGTAGGGGTGCATCGGGGGGGGGGGGGGGCTTCAAATAGGACATGGTGTCTAAAAACCAGTCCAGCAAAATTCGCCCTCCAAAAATCATCTGGCGCACCTTTCCTTCTGCGCTTGGCCATGCACCCATACAGTAGTTTACCATCACATGTGGGGTGTTTCTGTAAATCGCAGAATCAGGGTAATAGTTTTTGAGGGTTTTTTTGCTATTAACCCTTGATGTATTACAGGAAAAAATGGATTAAAATGGAATATCTGCAAATAAAAGTGAAATTTTGAAATGTCATCTCCATTTTCTTTTAAATCTTGTGCAATACATAAAGGGTTAACAAAGTTTGTAAAATTAGTTTTGAAAACCTTGAGGGGTGTAGTTTCTAAAATGGGGTAATTTATGGCGGTTTTTATTATGTTAGCCCCACAAAGTGACTTGAGAACTGAACTGGTGCTTAAAAAAATGGTTTTGGAAAATTTCTTAAAAATTTTAAGAATTGCTTCTAAAATTCCAAGCCTTCTAACATCCCCAAAAAATAAAATTACATCTACAAAATGATGGCAACATAAAGTAGACATATGGGAAATGTAAAGTAATAACTATTTTGTAAGGGATCACTATCTGCCTTAATAGCAGAGAAATTCAAAGTTTTAAAATTACAAATTTTTCCAAATGTCTGTTTTCCAATTTCTGTAAATTTAGGATTTTTTTTTATAAATAAAGGTGATTTATATTGACTCAAATTTACCACTGTCGTGGAGTACAATGTGTTACGAAAAAACAATCTTTGAATCAGTCGAATCGGTTAAAGAATCCCAAAGTTATGAATTAATAAAGTGACACATGGCAGATTTAAAAAATGTGGCTTCGGCATTAAGTGTACAAGTAGCTTCGTCCTTAAGGGGTTAAAAACATTTTTTTTTTTACTTTTTGTTAGGTTCCCTAGTGTATGGAACAACCATCTTGAAAGACCAGACATCCGCCGAACATGTAGGGCGGATGTCATAAAAAGGGTTAAAGGGGTTGGCCACTTTCTGATTACTGTTGGACACTGTGTTTGTTAGATGTTCATATGGCACATAATGATATAGCCTTTGTTGAAATTCTGCCCCATTTTCTTTATTGCATGAGATAACCAGACTTGTTTGCAAGGTCTTTTGTGCTGTCCACACAGAGTTCCTGTCCATAAAATGGCTGCTGATGGAGAGCCAGGCAAATCACCTCCATGTGATGTCTCCTCCATTTAATTACACTGCACTAGAGATGAGCGAGTCTATTCGTCGATTAGTTGATTCGTATCGAATATTGGAAATTTTTAGCTGCGAAGCCAATCCGAATATTAGGCGTTTCGCTTCGGCTTTGTACGCATTCGCTACGCAGTTGTCCTATAAATTATTAGAGTAAGTTACTCTATACGCGGTGCGTACAAATTCAATTCATCAGCGAAATTTTACTGTTAGTTCGTTTATTGTGCGCAAAAGCCCGGGAAGAAAGTGGTCACCTGACCTAGTGGGCAGGGCTTGCTCTGATTGGCTCAGGCTCGGTAAGCAAGTGACGCATCACTTCTGCTGCGACTGCTGAGACGAGCAGAAGCACTGTGTGTGAAGTTCTGAGACTCTGAGACCTGTTTTGTGAAAATTGGGGTGCAATTGCTCTGCGAATCCATATTACACATATCAGGGATACTGCAGGGCAAGTGCGGGGCCAGTTCAGGGCTAGTAATTAATCAGGCAGAGAGAGAGAGACAGGGAGAGATAGGGAGAGACAGGGAGATACAGGGACAAAGACCAGCTGCAGGGCCACAGAGTGAATTGAAAAATGTCTGGAATGGATAAGCAAAAGGGGTGCAGTTCCAGCCAGACCTCGAGCTCTAAAAAAAAGGTTTTGGCACAGAGCAGAAGTGCCAAAAGACCTGTAGCCGGAGCATCTACTAGTAGTATTCACAGTACTTGGCCGTTGTTCCACCAGGCTAACCCACCAAGGAGCAAAATTGTAGTGGAGGAGAAACTGGATGAGGTAGTGGAATGGATGGCACGCTCACCTCAGTCTCAGCCGGATGATCTGGTGTCATCTGCTGATACAGTATCCATATGAAGCCAGGGGTCAGACTTAGAGCGTTCTTCCTGCTCCACCATTCCTCTCCAGCAAAGCCCTTCATTTTTGTACATAATTTGTACACTTATGCGTACCTGTTCAAAGAGGTTGGTTACTTTTATACCTGAACGTTCGTTATTAGTGCGCGAATGTTCGCTAAAAGCCATATAATTACGTATATTTTGTATGCAAATTCAATCTATTTGTCGAATATACGAATCTTAGGAAAAGTTCGGCGAATAAAATTTTGCATGATTCGCTCATCTCTACACTGCCATCTGCACTTCAACAAAAGCTATATTAGTAAGTGCCATATAGACGCCCTACATACACGTTGGTCAACAGTAACCAGAAGTAACCAAAGGAACAGACAGTGACAAAAATGTTGCAGTAGCCAGCACAAATAGCAGCTAAAGAAGTGGTTGTAGCAGCAGCTGCAGCAACAGGCCAGAGCTGCCACTGTCAGCCAGTCGTGTTTTGACCAACAATTTAGCTATTCTGGAATGGTTGGCTTGCTCTTCAACATCATCTCAGGTGACAAAAGATTCACACAGTCAGTAATCGGTGGATTCCTCTGACACCACGCACAGTTGGCATGGCCCAGGAACCTGCCTCTTGCTTTTTCTGCTACTTTTGTTAGCCAATTAATGTATGCCGTTGGCTCTGCTCCACTTTTCAGTGAGGATAAGCTTGTGTGGGCAGTCAGCAGTTACAGGCCACCACAGACTTAAAGGAGAGGTCTGCTGTGGACCCTTCTAGACCTGCAACTACCGATGATGAATATAGATGAGCGAAGTTTTCAAAAATACAATTTGGAAGCTTCGCCATATTTTCACAAAAAATTTCATTTTTTCTGAATTAATTTGTGACAAAGTATGTTAAAAATCAGCTATTTCCGGTTCCAAAGATACTGTATATCCAGGTACAGCACTGTGCATTGCAGAAACATGCATAGCTAGTCTGCTGTGGTAGTGAAGCAGTAACTGTGACAGGCAGTTGACAGATGTCACTCTTAGAATCAGTTCACACTTCCCTTATTTGATCAGTTACTGGGCCAAAACTAACCAAAAAACTCAAGTGTAACTTACAGGTTAATGTTAGCGTCCGGTATAAAGAACCATGCAGTGGCCCAAGATTATACTGTAGAGTGAGAGAGCGCACTCCTTTTACACCGTCAGCCGATTCCCCAAAGATTTCTACAGAACCTGTTTTGTTACACTCTGATACAAGTAGTGGCTCCATGACAGAGTGAAGACTGTGTCAGCAGTAAGTTTATGTTGACATTACTGTTTATCTTTCCCTTCTTCTGATCCGTCACAAGAACAACTCTCAAGAAAACAGATCCTGTCTTTTGAGCATTCGCCTTAAAACAGTCAGTATTTGGTCAGTAATCCATCAGTATTGATAAGATGAAAAAAAAAAACAGGAGCCAACACAGTGACCAGGTCACAGGGTGGTGAGGGTGGCAACCGCATGAGGAGTCAAATAGTGGCCCAGCCACAGAGTAGGGAGGGTGGCAACCACATGAGGAGTCAATATTGTGGCCCAGTCACAGAGTAGTGAGAGTGGCAACTGCATGAGGAGTTAACATAGTGGCCCAGTCACAGGATGGGGAGGGTGGCAACCGCATGAGGAGTCTACATAGTGGCCCAGTCACAGAGTGGGGGGTGGTGGAAACCACATGAGAAGTCAACATATTGGCCCAGTCACAGAGTAGGGAGGGTGGAAACCATGTCAGGATGGGTGATGGTGCACATAGGCAGCCGCCAACTGACTACATAGGATGCCTCAATAGTAGTAGAGTTTATCCTCCCTCTCAGCAGGTGGAAAAAAGGTCCCTATTTTGGAGTGGTTACGAGGGTCTAACATGGTGGACAGCCAGTAGTTATTCCTCTGCCAAATGGTGATAATATGGTTGTCACTTTGCAAGCAACTCAGCATGCATCTGGCCATTTGCACAAAAGACTCGGAGGGACTCCCTCCATCCATTTACACTGCATACTGCCATGGTGTGTCTGGGTCTTCTGCCTGGTCTTCCTCATCACTCTTTAGCTCATCCTGCTCCACTCCTGACACTCGTGCAGAAAAACCACCTATTTCTGTATACATTGCTTGTGTATGAATGTACTCCTCCTCCCGTTCAGCCCCCACAGGGCTCAGGAAGACATGAGATGTAGGTGCCACGACTCCTGTCCAGCCAGATTTATCAGCATATGCTCCAGGATGTGAAGGAGTGGAATGATGTTGTTCATCCTGTAGTCCTGACGACTGACAAATAAATTTCCCTCCTCAAAGGGCCTGAGCTTCCACTGGCTAACATCAAAAATACACAGGGTAGTTCTCCAGTCTTCCTGCATCATCAAGAAATCGTTTATGGCCTTTCTCTACTCATATAATGGGTCCAACATGTGGAGGGAGGAGTTCCAACGAGTGGAAATGTCGCATATCAGGCAATGTTGGGGAATGCTATTCTGTCTTTATAGCTGCATGCACAGATTCCTGGCCATTTTCAGGATGTCTTGCAGTTGAGTGGAAGACTTCAGGAACCATTTTATAACCAGACATGTGCTATGCAGGGTGCATGGGTCAGTCCTCCATGACGCAGCGCTGACACAATGTTCTTTCCGTTGTCAGTGACCATGGTTTTGATTTTCAGTTGGCAAAGAGAAAGAGAGAGCCAGGATTTGATTTCCTCTTGAAGGACACGGAGCAGTCTCTGTTCGTCCAGGTAAACCAGGTGCATAACAGCGTGACACGCCGTGGTCTGATTAGGTGGTACGCTGGAGGAGCACTCTGAATTGTGCCTGCAATGGAGGCTGAGAACAAGGTGAGGGATGAGGATGCAGAGGAGGACTTTGGTGCAAGAGTCACAACTTGAGAACGCCGAGGCGGCAGTACTGTTGCTTGGCCAAGTTGCTGGTGTGGCTGGGAAGGAGCCACATTTACTCAGTGGGCCATAAAGGACATATATTGTCCTTGACCGTAGTTATAGCCCCACAGTTATTGCTGTCGTTAACTTTAGCAGACACCAAAAGACTTAAGGACTGGCCCACCTTCTGTTTAGCATACGTGTGCAGGGCTGGTACAGCCTCTTTTTCTTTTAATTTTTTCTTTGTAATATTTTTTTTCTCTCCTCCCTACAACCTGTCACTGCCCCTCTCTTCTTCTCCAGGCTGGCTAAGATCACAGCCAACTGAAGGGATGAAGGCTGCTTTAACTCTTCATATCTTGAACTTGGTAACAGTTATAGATCTTGTCCTGTTAGAAAGATGATAGTCTAGGCTTTAAAACAAAACCAGCCAGAGGGAGTAGGAGCGAGTTTTCTGGGTGTTCAGAGCTTTCAATTTTAGAAGAATTTGTTTGGATACAAATCGAATTACATTAGTAGTTTTATTTATCCCAACGCTAATGCTAACCCCTTAAAGGGAATGTGAAATCAGAAAATGTCCTGTTGTTTAAAACACTTTTTTATGTTTAACATACTTTTAAATCATGTTTGATTATGTTATTTTTAATTTTCCATGTAATTTTTGATATTTAAACTAAAACAAAAAATTGTGCAGTTTTTGCACTGACCACTATGTGTAATAAGTGTTGCCACTTCTTGTTTTGTACAGATTACTTTACAGCAGTTAAATCATTCTAATTCTGCCTGTAATTATATCATCTGTGTATACTGTAGATAAGACAGGATCCACATTCACAATAGGTGGTTGTCAAAGCTTATCTATTCTTTCCTTGTACAATGACCTCTGCACAGGTCACAGAGCATGCCTAGAAAACTCCTATAGAAGTCAGTGAGGTCCTTTCCTGACCATTGTGTCTTATGGCACATGGGGCTGCCGTAAAGTAATTTTCTTAATGCTTTCTAATTGCTGTAAGAACAGCTCAGGCAAGATGGCAGCCCCAATAAAAATGTTCAGGAAATTAAAAAAAAATCTACAATCATAAAATAAAAACAGATTAGAAAAAAAAATTACTATCTGTTTTTAACTGGTAGATTAAATATTACTGACACATTTCCATTAAGCCACTGCTCTGTAATAGTATGTCACTGCAAGCAGATAGTTATGCCTCAGCAATGTACTATTATGGTGATGTGATGGAGTGGACTTAGAAGCTGTAACTGCATCATCACTTGCAGGTGTTAACTATATTATACTACTAGCCCTCTGCTCTCATTGCAGGAAATTAAGTTTTACTGTAACATAAAACACAGTAATGCAGTATTATTGCTGTTTATTCTATGAGTGATTAGAAGATGGCATCTTAAAGTCTCCTAGAGGTACATAGGGGAAAAAATTAATGTAAAGTATTATGTTCATGATTCATCAAGACCAGGGCTTCCAGTACCAGTCTTGACAGTGCCCCAGAGGACCACTGCAAATGGTTAACATTAACAGCTATTCGGGTTAATTTGTTTTAATGTATGTTATTCTAAGAACTGAACATGGTAGCACTATTTTGTATTGTGGCCTACTCTGAAGGAGGAAGATTGGACAAGCCCCTCTGAGGACGGAGGTGAGGAGTATAGCAAAAGCAGCCAGAGAGTGAGGAGCTACGTGGGTCTGTGAAGTGAGACCTGCTGACTCTCTATACTTACATGATGAGAACAAGTGCCACCTCCATCATCTCCTAATTCCTTATTATTTACATGAATTACTTTTTTTTCAATGTACACTCCTTAACATTAAAATTACAACTCCAAGAAATAAAAGTCACAAAACTATGGCAGACACAGAATTGATAGACATGTTAATTAGTGTTGAGTGAATCGAAGTTCACGAAATGCACTTCAATCGAAATTTCAGGGGAAATTCAATCCACCACAAAGTCGAATGTCCTCGTTCTTTGTGGTAACTAATCAATTTTTCCTAAAATGGTGGTAAGACAACAAAGTTCATACTCGCCTCATCCACAGTTCTCTGAGGGTACCTTGATTGAATATCTTGCTCGAAATATCATGCGTGGTGACTAGAGATGAGCGAGCACTAAAATGCTCGGGTGCTCGTTATTCGAGACGAACTTTTCCCGATGCTTGGGTGCTCGTTTCGAGTAACGAACCCCATTGAAGTCAATGGGAGACTCAAGCATTTTTGCAGGGGACCAAGGGAAGGCTGGGTGAAAACCTGGAAACATCAGAAAATGATGGAAACACCACGGAAATGGACAGGAAAAAGCAGGGGCAGCATGCATGGATGCCTCTGAGGATGCCTAATCCCACCATTACCCTAAATTGTCAGGCAACAGCCTGGTGGTTAACCTCATGGCAATTGTGCTCACCCAGACCAAGAAAGGCGAGGCACAAACCCATTACATGTTAGGGAAGCACCCAACTAGGTGCAAAGAAAAATTGTTTAGAGAGAGGGCCTGTAGGTGGACCTCCGGAAAAATTGTTTGGAGAGAGGGTCTGTAGGTGGACCTCCGGAAAAATTGTTTGGAGAGAGGGCCTGTAGGTGGACCTCCGGAAAAATTGTTTGGAGAGAGGACCTGTAGGGGGCCCTCCGGAAAAATTGTTTAGAGAGAAGGCCTGTAGGTGGACCTCCAGAAAAATTATTTAGAAAGAGGGCCTGTAGGTGGACCTCCGGAAAAATTGTTTGAAGAGAGGGCGTGTAGGGGGCCCTCCTGAAAAATTGTGGTAAAAGAGTGCCAGTTGGACCTCTAAAAAATGGCATTTTTTTGGTCAGCGTTAGGCAAAGACGACAAGGAGGAGGAGGAGGAGTAGAGAAGAGGAATCGGATACATAAATAATGTTAATCTTTAGCTGCTTTCCCCCGGAGAAGATTTGAATTCCGGTGAAATCTAGGCTTTGTTCATTTTAATAAGTGTCAGCCTGTCAGCGCTGTCAGTTGACAGGCGTGTACGCTTATCGGTGATGATGCCACCAGCGGCACTGAATACCCGCTCTGACAACACGCTAGCAGCAGGGCAGGCCAGCACCTCCAAGGCGTACAGCGCCAGTTCAGGCCACGTGTCCAGCTTTGAAACCCAGTAGTTGTATGGAGCAGAGTGATCGGTCCGGATGTTGGTATGGTCAGCTAGGTCCTCCCTCACCATCTTTCTGTACAGCTCCCCCCTACTCTGCCTAGACTGGGGACAGGTGACAGTGTCTTGCTGGGGTGACATAAAACTGGCAAAGGCCTTGGAGAGCGTTCCCCTGCCAGTGCTGGACAAGCTGCCTGCTCGCCTCCTCTCCCCCGCTACTTGGCCCACAGAACCATGCCCTCTGCCGCTAGCGGCATCAGATGGGAAGGATTGTTTCAGCTTGTGCACCAGGGCCTGTTGATATTGATTCACTCTCATACTCCTTTCCTCTACAGGGATGAGAGTGGAAAGGTTCTGCTTGTACCGTGGGTCCAGGAGAGTGAACACCCAGTAATCGGTGTTTGAAAAAATGCTTCTAACGCGAGGGTCACGGGATAGGCAGCCTAACAAGTCCCCACACGCAAGAATTCCCTCTCTTCACTGGCCTAAATCTCCATTTCTTCCTCCTCCTCCAAGTCCTCCCCTTCAGCCCATACACGCTCAAGAGTTAAGGACTGAGCACTGGTACCCTCTTCTGTCTCGCCGACATTCTCCTCCTCATCCCCCTCTTCCGATACGCGCTGAGAAACAGACCAGAGGGGTGCTCTGGCTATAAAGTGACGTATCTTCCTCCACCGTCTTTTGTGACAAGCGCAAAGCATCCGACTTCATGCTGAGCAGGGAGTTTTTCAACATGCAAAGCAGCGGGATGGTGAGGCTGATAATGGCGGCATCGCCGCTGACCATCAGTGTTGACTCCTCAAAGTTGCTCAACACCTGGCAGATATCAGACATCCACGTCCACTCCTCATTGTAGACTTGAGGAATCTGAGTGACCTGACTACCAGTTCTGGTGGAAGTTGACATCTGCCAGTCTACAATCGCTCTGCGCTGCTGGTAAACTCTGGATAACATGTTTAATGTCGAATTCCATCTTGTGTGCACATCGCACAACAGTCGGTGAGCGGGCAGTTGTAGGCGGCGCTGCGCTGCCCTGAGAGTGGCAGCATCTGTGGTCGACTTGCGGAAATGCGCACAGATGCGGCGCACCTTGGTGAGCAAATCAGACAGATTGGGGTATGTCTTGAGGAACCGCTGAACTATTAGATTGAACACGTGGGCCAGGCATGGCACATGTGTCAGTCTGCCGAGTTGCAGAGCCGCCACCAGGTTACGCCCCTTGTCACACACAACCATGCCTGGCTTGAGGTTCAGCGGTGCAAGCCACAGATTGGTCTGCACCATGATGCCCTGTAACAGCTCTTGGGCGGTGTGCCTTTTGTCACCTAAGCTCAGCAGTTTGAGCACCGCCTGCTGGCGCTTACCCACGGCACTGCTGCTGCGCCTAGAGCTACCAACTGAAGGCGCCGTGCCCACAGATGGTAATTCGGAGGAGGAGGTGGAAAAGGGGGAGGGGTCAGAGGATGAGGTATAGTACGTCTTAGAGACCGTGACCGAGGTAGGCCCTGCAATCCTCGGTGTGAGCAGTACGTGAGCGGCCCGAGGGTCAGTCTCGGTCCCAGCCTCCACCAAGTTAACCCAAAGTGCCGTCAGTGATATATATTGTCCCTGCCTGGCAGCACTTGTCCACGTGTCCGTGGTTAGGTGGACCTTCTCAGAAACAGCGTTGGTCAGGGCACGGATGATGTTCTGTGACACGTGCTGGTGTAGCGATGGGACGGCACATCGGGAAAAATAGTGGCGGCTCGGGACCGAATACCGAGGGGCAGCCACCGCCATGAGATTGCGAAAGTCCTCGGTCTCTACCAGCCTATAGGGCAGTATCTCCAGGCTCAGCAATTTGGGGATGAGGACGTTGAGGGCTTGGGCATGTGGGTGGGTGGAACTGTATTTCCTTTTGCGCTCCAGCGTCTGCTGTAAAGACAGCTGAACGCTGCGCTGGGACACATTGGTGGACGCTGTGGAGGATCGTGGAGGCGAAGGTGTGGTTTTCCGGCAGGAGGCGCTTGTGCCAGGGTCCTGGGCAGGGGGTTGACTAGCAGAGGCAGGCGGAGGTGACACTAGGGACTGGTGTTTTAGTAGGATGCAGTGGTGGTGACGCGGCTGCACAGAATCGCTTAAAGGTGGTGAGCACTCAGTAAACAATCTTGGCATGCCTTGGTTCCATTGAGGCTGTCAAGAAAGTAAGCATTGTTAGGAGCAGTAGAATTGTCTTTTAACGGCTACGTCCATGCAATATCTTGCTTGCGCATTCATGCTGGTGGTGGTTAGGCCAACACACTAGTGACGCGATGGCACCCCTGCTGATGCCCTGAGCAGATTGTGGGGACAGTTTATGTTGAATCTCCACACACCATGACAAGTCCGTCGGTCATGCCTCACTTTCTTAAAGACTCATCTCCACAACTTGACCATCAGACTTGACTTGAGCATTTCGGAAAGTCACTAAACCTAGACACGGCCGATTTCGTTGGTGTGGGCTGCCTGAACTACGCTGAGAACATGTACCTTTTCCCACTATACGTTGACAAACACTAACCGTTGCTGGGACTAGGTGCAACTGCTGATACTACAGCTCTGGGAGCGATCTTTCTTAATGATACTTTGCTTTGAGCTCTTTCACTGTGGTGACTGGCCTATCTTTATTTAACACACCATATCATCTCTTCCTGTAAGATAGCAAGCTTCCAGCCCATGCTTCTAAAAAGGCCAATGGACTAGGAGATGAAGCGACACATCGCCTCCGCCTCAGAAGCACAACTGTCTTTTGAGATTCTGTTTCAGTAGCTCCACTATGGGAACGGGCTTAGTGAGCCCTTGTCATCTGCAGCCCAACCCATCGTGTCCCTCGCGCGCGGTCAGTCATCTACTTACACGGACCGCGTCCTTGTATAACCGGTCGGTGTGTAAATACTCGCGGCGACAATCTCGCCTAGCCTGAATAAGTGCTGGGGGCGTAAAGGGAAGGAGAACAAGAGAAAATACAACAAGCAAAGAAGAACAACAAACACAATTTGAGGTCAGCAATCAAAAGTGTATGCGCAGGACTCACGTCAAAACAGGGATGAGAGCAAAGAAGGTCAAAAATACAACAGGCCGAAGTGCAAACAGACATCAGTAGTTCCACTAAGACGATTAGCACGTCTGCACTAGCACTCGTGACGGTATAGACCGCGACATCTCAAGGGACGCTGTGGCTGTAGGCCTGCTTCGTTTAAATAGGGCGCCCAAGTAGGTCATGTGACGAGGGAGGGCGTCAAAAGTGAAACAACAGGTAAGTGCTGGCTCTTTGCCGAGTACTCAGAGGTAGGTCAGTGCCCGTCGGTCCAGCGTCACGTACCTATAGCACCCACATATTCATGAGCTAGAAGCTAACTCAACTGCTGTCCGTTCAACAAGGAGATGCGGGCAAGGACTGCGCGTGCCTGAACACACCGGTCAGAGACTGTCGATCTCGCTGCTAAATCGGGTCGCTCTCCCCAGCAGGCGCCACCCTGTTGCATGTGTTAGACTGAGGTCGCACATCACTTCTTACCACTACTCATCCTCAGTCAAGCTCAATTGTCATCATCTAGAACAATCAGTGGGACAGTCCGGCGGCCGCTGCGCGGAGGAAGCACGCACCACAGACTGGCGACAGTTGAACTTGGTGTGCCTAGAAATAAAGACTAGGGGTTGAACAAACGTACACTATGCAACCCTACAGTGCGGCTCCCCGTGACCAGATTAAGTTTTTTGGTTTGCCACATTTTTTACAGGAATTTTTTACAACCTCCACGAATACCAGCGAAAAAGTTGCATTAGACCAGTTATCCCTGAAAATTGTTATTATAACGACCTTTGAGTTCTCTGTTAGTGTCTAGGATCCTCTTTTGTGAATTTGTGTCAATCTTTCTTATGGAATTTTTGCTTTTCTCTCCTCCTTCCCCCTTTCCTAACAAGGGTTCTTGAATGCAGATTGAACCTCGCCAATAATGGTCTCCAGAATAAACGCACGCTGCCAATAGCAATGGCTATAAATAAAATTAAGAGTGAATCCATCTAGACGTAATGCATAGCTAATGGGTAAACCACAAAAGTAGAACTCATTGTGTCTTGAACGGAGTTTTATGAGGTTGCAATATTGGTTATTACTCAAACTTATTTCAGCACCACACTCACCGGCTGTGGTAAGCCATTTTTATGTCTTTTTCATATTATACTTGCTGTATACTAATGACAGACGTTCTTTCGAGAAATTGCCACGCGGCCTTATTGGGACTGATGAGTGAGGGTCAAGATTAAACACATCAGCAGGTCATAGTATTGGGGGTGCATGTAGCTGAAAAACAGTGGCTTGTTGGTGGACCAAGCATCCAAAAATGATGCCTTAACAGTGTAGAATGCCTGCCATATGACACATACAAGTATTACTTGTAAGAAGGAACAGTGGCTTGTTAGGATCAAGCCTCCAAAAATGATGCGTTAATGGGGACAGAATCAGGACGGTGATACAGTTGAATATTGCAGCAGTGGCTGTATTTTGTGCTGGTGTGTGGTATTGGTTCCGCTGGGCCGGTATTTTGTGTTGCACTATAGGTTGCTGCCTCACCTACCTCTGTTGTCCCTGCCTCCTTGTCAATTTGGACCCGCCTACAACATATGGCTATTTTTAGTTGTTTTTCCAGGGACACTTTAAGTTTCCAGTCCGCTCCTGGCTGTACGGGCTGCAACTAGCTCTTGTTAACCAATGAAGACCGAACCGTTTTGGTTGGTCTGTAATGACAATGGCTGCATGATGCTGTCGTGTCATGGTTGCGTCGCGGTCATGCGGTATCGACCTCAGCCATGGCCGAGTCACAGCTTTGGCACAAGTGTGTGTGTGTGGTCCTACCTTTATTCGGTCTGTATTGTTAACGGCCACATGGCACCTTCAATACTGTGGGGCCAATATCAAGCAGAGCGATATAAACAATGCCATCTTTAAGAGACAGTTGCAGCCCTTAAGCCTGCTCTGTACACACAACCTCAGCACGACCACATAGGACCCTACCCCTCCTGCTCTTTTTCTCCTGATGCTCAGGCTATGGTCTATTGATCACTAGAGTACTACCGGCGTCACCATGAGCAGGAACAGACTCCTTACAGATAAGGTCACATAGGGACACTGCCTGAGAAGTGTAACAGAACTGCCATAAAGGAATGCTTGAACCACGCGTTTTGATCCACTTTTGATATTTTAGAGATGTACAGAAGAAAATAGTTTTAGTCTCGTTTTTTTTTTCTCTTTTTTATTATGGGGTCATTTTCTTTGGTAATATAGTCTGTAGACGCAGAGGAGACATTTGTCAGGGACTGGCTGAAAAATCCCTGAAAATATATTAATCTGGTTTCTTGGTTTCATTCGTCATTCATCAGAAATAGTCCCTTCTCACTTCTTCCTTTTTCTTCTATACTGTACTGGAAATTTTTCAGGATTGTAAAAAATAGTCGATAGCTGAGAAACTTTTCTTCATGGAAATAGAATGGGATGCCAGTTCTATTTAAAGGGGGAACCAATGTATTAGGAAATTCAGAATTAACCGCTTAAAAAGGGTGGCCAGGATTAGAAGAACATGGTCTTTCTTCCAGACACAGCGCCACACCTCTGCCCATGAGGCTGTCTGGTATTGCAGATCATTTTGTACGTTTTTGCTGAGTGCTATGTAGTACCATCATTTTTATATAGTAGTGGGTATGAGGCTTTAGAACTGTGGTCCCCAATCTGTGGCTGTCCAACTATTGCAAAACTACAACTCCCAGCATGCTCGGATAGCCTGTAGATCAGTGATCTCTGACACGCCAGCTGTTCCAAAACTACAAATCCCAGAATGCATCATTCACTTCTATGGGAGCAGCTGAGCAAGTGTGTGCATGCTGGGAGTTGTAGTTTTACAGCAGCTCGAGTACCAAAGGTTGCTAATCCCTGCTGTAGATATGGGGCGTTGCCTTGGACTGTCAACCAGAGTCTGGAGAGTTTACTTTGGACCTTCATTGTATAACAAAAAAAAAAAAACAAATTCTACAAAAAACAATATTATCTGGTGCTAGTCTAACACAATGCAACGATCCTGAGACTTCAGACAAGTAAGACGCTGCCAGGAAATGGAATTTGTTCAGTTTTCTACATTCGTGCCAAAATGACATTTAACATTTTCAGAGATAAAGACCAGTGTTTATTGGCAGATAACGGAAAAGATTTACATCTCCGCTGCCGATGATGACTAGCTGTGGAGAGCATGGCGAGATCCATCTTACCGATGGCAATTTATAGCACCCTGGGTGATACATGAAATAAGTCACCAGTGAAATTGCATTTTACTGAGAGTTAAATGTAAGCTGCTCTGTCCTATCAGTTCCATGGATTAGAGATCTCCTAAAGTGGAGGAATATGGCTTGTGTGATGTAATAGGACTGCTGGCTACGGCTCTGTGTCTGTGTGCAGAATCAGAATACAGATAACAATAGGTGCCAGGATAGAGAGTGCGGCATGCCATGTGCCTTGGATATCCTGGAAATCCCCTTTAAAGGCTAATTTCCATCTCATAACATTGTGGCATAGTGCTAGGATATGCAATCGCTTTATGATTGTGGGGGGTCTGACCTCTGTGACCTCCGATCCTGAGAATCAATGAGCTGCACTACTGGTTTAGCGCTACATTTTTCTTCCCTGTTTTTCCCTCCACACCGGTGCTTCCGTCTACCCAAGGAACTGGTTAACCGATTCAAGGGTAAAGGGCTCGGCTGCAGTTTCGTGCCAAGTGGACAGGAGCGCAGCATGTCGGGAAAAAGTAGATGGAGATGCAGCACTAAACCAGCACTAAAGTGCCTTTATTCTTAGGACCAGTGCGGGTCCCAGAGGTTGGACCCCTACCAAATATGAAGTGAAGGCATATTCTAGCGCAGGGGTGGCCAACCAGTGGCTCTTGAGCCGCAAGCAGCATTTTGCCGCTTTAAAGGGGTTATCCCACGAATAATGTAAAAAATGAAAATCAGACATCATATAGTACATGACAATACTTTTCTAACAAAGCTAGAACCAGCCCTGTACCTCACATGGATCCAGAGATCTCCCCATTCATTGCTCTGCTAGATTTATATCAAGCTGACAGCTCAAGGGGAGTGTCTTTTCTGCTGTAGCTCAGGAGGCGTTATCTCAGCTCCTCCTATCACAGCTCAGGAAGACAGTTGAAAGATGAAACTGAGCATGTGCGGCCATCTCAGTGAGCAGGTCAAAGAAATAAGAAATTAAGTGGCACTATACAGTTACATTTTACTGAATAACTCAGTAGCTATACATAATTTTTAATTCCATGCAATTACAAAAGTATTCAGATCCAGGTGCTGGTTTGAAAACAGTAGAATATTTTTCATGAGACAACTCCTTTAAGTGAGGCTCTAGCTGTTTAGCTGGGAAGCAGATGCTAAGATTTCCTTTCCTGATTGGGCACCATCATTGCTACTAGCAGCTCCAGCTTGCTCTCCACTTCGTCCTAATGCACACAGTGTCAGAACATAGTAAGTGGAGATGCACACTATGACCTGACGTGTGCATCAGGTCACAGTAGACAGCGTGTCAGACCTGGTGCCCGATCAGTAGCCCGGTGCCCCATCAGGATAGGGAGATTTTTTTTATTTATAGAACTGAGCATGGGAGTCTGATCTAAGTATGGGAGGTTCTGATCTGAGCATGGGTGGGCGGTCCTAATATAAGCAATGGGGTCTGATCTAAGCATTAACAATCTGATCTAAGCATGGTGGGGAGGGCCAGATCTGAGCATGGTAGGGAGGGTCAGATCTGAGCATGGTGGGGGGGTCAGATCTGAGCATGGTGGGGGGGGGGTCAGATCTGAGCATGGTGGGGGAGGGTCAGATCCGAGCGTGGGGGAGGGTCAGATCTGAGCATGGTAGGGAGGGTCAGATCTGAGCATGGTGGGGGGTCAGATCTGAGCATGGTGGGGGGGGTAAGATCTGAGCATGGTGGGGGAGGGTCAGATCTGAGCATGGTGGGGGAGGTCAGATCTGAGCATGGTGGGGGGTCAGATCTGAGCATGGTTGGGGGGTCAGATCTGAGCATGGTGGGGGGGGTCAGATCTGAGCATGGTGGGGGGTAAGATCTGAGCATGGTGGGGGGGTCAGATCTGAGCATGGTGGGGGAGGGTCAGATCTGAGCATGGTGGGGGGTCAGATCTGAGCATGGTTGGGGGGTCAGATCTGAGCGTGGGGAGGGTCAGATCTGAGCATTGGTTGGGGGGTCAGATCTGAGCATGGGGAGAAGATCTAAGCATGGCGCGGGATCTGATCACTGAGAGTCTGGTACTGGCAGTATTATTTGTGTTGTCTGATCTGAGCATTTGGGTCTTATTTTAGAGGTCTCATGAGGATTGGGGGTCTGATTTAGGAGTCTGATCTGAGTTATGATGAAAAATATTTTTTTCTTATTTTTCTCTGTAGGTGCATCTTATAGGACGAAAAATGTGGTGACTCGTGTGTAAATGTATAGCTTGTGGCTTCTGGTAGTCCTTTTAGATACCTTTTTTTTTCTGGCTCTTTGTGTCTGTAAGGATGCCCACCACTGTTCTAGCGCTATGCCATCACTTTATAAATGAGAATACTCCTTTAAAGGGGTTTTCTGGGATTTTACTACTGATGACCTATCCTTAGGATAGGTCATCAGTATCTGATCGGTGGGGGTCCGACACCCAGGACCCCCGCCGATCAGCTGTTTGAGAAGGCACCTGCACTCCCATGAGCACCGCAGCCTTCTCTTAGCTTTTCCTAGGCCAGTGACGTCACGTTTCTCAGTCACGTGGCCTAGAAGCAGCTCAGCCCCATTCAAGTAAAAGGGACTGAGCGTGATACCAAGCACAGCCGCTATACAAAGTATGCCAGCCGGATCTGTAATTTTAACAACCGGATCTGGAGAACCTAAGGGAACTGGCTGAATCCCATGCCTGGTCTTATTGCCCGTCCCCAAAAAAATGAAGCCTGGCGAGCCTGTCCCAACATGACCTCTGATGTAGGGGCTGCTTTGACTAGCCACGTGTATCAGCAGACTCCGTCCATTGAGAAACATTGAGCATTGTACTGTGCATGCGCTGGTTACCAATGCCTTACACAATGGAGGCCACTGATGAACGTGTCTAGTCACATTCCCCTCCATCATATTGGGACGCGATCGCTATGCTTACATCGGAGCTTGCTGTACTACACAGCGTTACACTGCGGAGGGAAAATAAAGGAAATGCCCAGATAACAATATATTAATGCAGGGGTGCACCTAGCCTTTCTGCTGCCTGAGGTGAAAAACTGAAACGGCACCCCAAACCCCAATGCCAATTTCTTAATCTTACCCCTTCCCTCCAGCCCGACTGTTAAAGACATACTTGGAAAGCATTACATACAGAGATACAAACATTCAGGGTAATACAGCGCCACATACTGTACCCACTGTACTTCCCAATACTATACAGATAAACCCCCAACCCCCTTCTGCTGCCCCTCTTTTGCCCCTACCTGGTGTTGCCTGAGGCAATCGCCTCACCTCGCCTCATTGGTGGTGCACCCCTGTATTAATGCTGTGGTTACAATGCTGTTTCCAGTTTTAGTGGCGCCCCCTATAGCTACAGGGGATGTAGAGGAAGCAGTCACAGTTGAGCCCTAGTCTGAAAAGCTCCTCTACCACTAAAGACAGTATTATAAATGGCACATGATAGTGATAAGCACCTGATCAGTGAGGGACTGAAAAAAAAAATCAAAAAATCGCAGCTCAGACAAGTAGACCGTCTGAAGTAGTCAATATTAGAACAGGTGGTAAACAGTATATCAGTCACAGAACCCCACCTAAAACGTAACTTTTAATGTCATCACATAAAAAGATAGTGCCAGAAAACACAGAATAGATATCACAAACAACATGCAAGGGGTAGGTAAATTTACAACATAGACTAGGGATACCAATTGATGATTTGGGCAGAAGAAAACTGTCCCTGAAGCTAGCCCTAGCACACTAGGCGGCCCTGCCTAGAAACAGAAATAGCCGCCCCGATAGGGGCGATCCCGTGTCCCGAACCTCCTAGAGTCCCTAGTGAGGTCCTGACACAGGATAGTGCCCAAAAAACCACTTCTATAACACCACAGGTGAACAAATAAATCATCAATTGTCCGTCTGATAAGTCACGTCAATTGTCAATGGTCTGCATCAGATAGAGGTCAGAAGGTAATCAAAAGTAAACAAAAATAACAGTTTGCTGGAAACAACCTTAATATATTCATGGATCAAGATGCGATGATCCCATATGATAAATACTAAACCCGACGCGTTTCACTGACCAAAAACAGGTTCAGATCATCAGGGTAAATATTATCAATGATAGACCAGCTTAGAAACATAAGATTACCCAAGGAAATATTAATTCAAATACATATATAATGTGACTGGAACCCACAGTACTGAAGTTCGCAAGAGGTATAGCCGCATAAATGGTCCCCTAAGTAAAAAACCAGTAGTAACTAAACCGTCTACCTATTGCGTAAACCACAGAGAGGTCCTCCTGTGTAGAGATTGTAACACACAAAGAAATACCAGGTAGACAAATATCCCGAGGACCTCCTAAATATCAAGATAATCTTGTAATGAATATCGATGAATTGATTACATTACAGGTGTCATGAATCCCAGCTGAGGCCTCATTGCAAAAAAACATATAAGGCCAACATTCAAAAAAAGCAGGATACTACTTGCGTGACCAGGTAAGGTCAATGATGCCCAATGTCAGGCCAGACGGACGGGGCCACGATATCCTGCCCATCTCATCGAAATTGTAGCGTGCCGGAGGGAAACTGTCTATCGCGCGCCGCTATTTAAAGCCAGCGTATCCACCTCCGTGCTCAGGAAACTTCTGGCATCTCGACGTAGTCACGTGTCCCTGACGTCGGACACGTGATCACGTTGAGCTTCAAGATGCGTTCCAAAGCGCAATACCAGGAAGTGAATCCAGCTACTCACAGGGCTCAAGTAAGAGCCATGGAACATAGAAGGGATCATTAAGTAAATAAAGGTAAAATTAAATAGAACAACCCCTAGACATCTCAAGGATAACTGCAAACAGCTAAGAATAGGGATAGAACACAGCAAAACAGGGGTCCCGATGCCTATATATAATATGATGGATCCCCGTATCGTCCCTAATAATTATAAACATGGAAAGGCCTATTTAGATGAAACTATTGAAATCCATATTCTCATTTAACCCAACCGGGGACAGAGTGTTAAGTCTATGGATCCACCTTGTTTCTTTTTGTCTCAATAATATGTCAGTGTCTCCACCTCTGATGGTGGTACCAATCACTTCAATCATAGAAAAAGAAATCCCTTTGCTTACTCCCTTATGTGCTCTGGTCATGTGTCTAGAAATTGGCTTATCCCTATTGTTGCGGATATCTCCCAGATGTTCAAGAATACGAACTTTAAATTCCCTGTTTGTTTTTCCTACATAGAGGAAACCCCAAATACAAGTCATCACATAGACAACACCCACCGTGTTACAGTTGGCAAATTGATGGGTAACAAAAGACTGAGACCCTTCACTGTTCATAAAGGAATCTCCCACCTTAATATAATTACAGGCTTTGCAGTGACCACACCTAAAAGTACCCCTCTTGTGCGATTCAAGCCAGGTGTTCTTAACAGGGGGATCAAAATGGCTGTGTACCAAGAAATCTCTAATGTTCCGTCCACGGCGGAAAGTTATAAGAGGTCTCTCCGGGAGAGCATCCTTTAAATCCGGGTCTGTTTTTAAAATGGACCAGTATTTATTCAGGATTTCCCTAACTTGATTGCTTCCAATGTCATAGGTCCCCACAATTCTGAGGTCCATTGCCTGCTTGCGGGGTTGTGTTTGTAATAAGGAAGATCGATCTTTTGATCGGGCAAAATCAAGCGCCTGAGTCAATAGATGTTTGGGATACCCTCTTTTCCTGAATCTATTAAACATGCTTAGAGCTTCATGTTCAAAATCACTATCATCCGAACAGTTTCGTCTAAGGCGGAGGAATTGACCCTTCGGAATTCCTCTCTTTAAGGGGGCCGGATGAAAGCTCTCAAACCTGAGTAAACTGTTGGTAGCTGTTTGTTTACGAAACAGCGTAGTGGAGATAAAATTGTTCTCATCCTTCCGGATCCTGATGTCCAAAAAAGCAATGGACTCTCTATGGATCTCAGAAGTAAAAAACAAGCCTATGGGGTTAGTGTTAAGAACTATCATAAACTCACTGAAACCTGCCTCAGTCCCATTCCACAGCAGGAGGACATCATCAATATACCTAACCCATAGGGGGATATATTGGGTCCATGATGACATTTCATCCCTAAATACAATGGTGTCCTCCCACCAGCCCAGGAGCAAATTGGCATAGGTGGGGACACAGGGGCTCCCCATCGCGGTGCCCCTGAGCTGGTGGTAGAACTGGGAACCAAACACAAAATAATTGTGTGTAAGGACAAACCGGAGGAGTTTTAAAACAAAGTCATTATGGCCCTTAAACTCTATACTCCTGGTGTCCAAATAATATTTGACCGCTTCTAAACCCCTCTCATGGGGAATAGACGTGTAGAGGGCCTCTACATCAATGGACGCCAGAAAGGTCTCTGGTTCTACACAGATTCCCTCTATCCTTTTCAGCAGGTCCGTTGTGTCCTTTAAATATGATGGTAACATGGTCAAAAATGGACGCAACACTTGATCAATATAGGTTCCACAGTGTTGAGAGAGATTGCCCACCCCTGAGACTATGGGGCGACCTTTCAAAGGGTCAAGACCCTTATGTATTTTGGGCAGGCAATAAAAAGTGGCAACTCTGGGGTGGGATGGCAACAAGTATTCAAACTCTCTACGGTTAATCAAGTTATTACTTAGGGCGTCATCAAGAAGTCGCATAAGTTCAGACTTATATAATCCCGTAGGGTCAGTTTTAAGTCTCTCATAGTTCTTAATGTCTCTTAATAGAGTTGAACACAGATCAATATATTGTAGATGGTTCATAATCACCGTATTACCACCTTTGTCACACGGTTTTACCACCACTTTTTTATTCCTGCCCAAATCCCTCAAACTGGTCATCTTCTGAAATGTATAATTTTTCTCTCCAGTCGTACACAGTGAGGGACTGACCCAGGAGCGTTGCTAGGGTCTCAAAACAGCCGGGGCCCAAGCCCGAATAAATATGGCCCAGACTCAACCCCCCACACACCATATTTGACTGTACTTTTCCCCTCCGACATACAGTCCCATGTAAATAACATCACTGCCTCCCACAACCACCATCAACATACAGTCCCATGTAAATAACATCACTGCCTCCTACAACCACCATCAACATACAGTCCCATGTAAATAACATCACTGCCTCCTACAACCACCATCAACATACAGTCCCATGTAAATAACATCACTGCCTCCTACAACCACCATCAACATACAGTCCCATGTAAATAACATCACTGCCTCCTACAACCACCATCAACATACAGTCCCATGTAAATAACATCACTCCCTCCACAGCCACTATCAACATACAGTCCCATGTAAAATAACATCACTCCCCTCCCACAGCCACCTCCGACATATAGTCCCATATAAATAACATAATTCCGTCCCACAGCCGCCTTCAACATACAGTCATGGCCAAAAGTTTTGAGAATGATACAAAATATTAATTTTTTACAAAGTCTACTGCTTCAGTTTTTATAATGGCAATTTGCATATACTCCAGAATGTTATAAAGAAGTGATCAGCTTAACAGCAATTACTTGCAAAGTCAATATTTGCCTTGAAAATGAACTTTATCCCCCAAAACACATTTCAACATCATTGCAGCCCTGCCTTAAAAGGACCAGCTAACATCGTTTCAGTGATTGCTCCATTAACACAGGTGTGGGTGTTGATGAGGACAGGGCTGGAGATCAATCTGTCATGATTAAGTAAGAATGACACCACTGGACACTTTAAAAGGAGGCTGGTGTTTGGTATCATTGTTTCTCTTCTGTTAACCATGGTTATCTCTAAAGAAACACGTGCAGTCATCATTGCACTGCACAAAAATGGCCTAACAGGGAAGAGTATCGCAGCTAGAAAGATTGCACCTCAGTCAACAATCTATCGCATCATCAAGAACTTCAAGGAGAGAGGTTCCATTGTTGCCAAAAAGGCTCCAGGGCACCCAAGAAAGACCAGCAAGCACCAGGACCGTCTCTTAAAAGTGTTTCAGCTGCGGGGATCGGGCTACCAGCAGTGCAGAGCTTGCTCAGGAATGGCAGCAGGCAGGTGTGAGTGCATCTGCACGCACTGTGAGGCGGAGACTCTTGGAGCAAGGCCTGGTCTCAAGGAGGGCAGCAAAGAAGCCACTTCTCTCCAGAAAAAACATCAGGGACAGACTGATATTCTGCAAAAGGTACAGGGAGTGGACTGCTGAGGACTGGGGGAAAGTCATTTTCTCTGATGAATCCCCTTTTCGATTGTTTGGGACATCTGGAAAACAGCTTATTCGGAGAAGACGAGGTGAGCGCTACCACCAGTCTTGTCTCATGCCAATTGTAAAGCATCCTGAAACCATTCATGTGTGGGGTTGCTTCTCAGCCAAGGGAATCGGCTCTCTCACAGTCTTGCCTAAAAACACAGCCATGAATAAAGAATGGTACCAGAATGTCCTCCGAGAGCAACTTCTCCCAACCGTCCAAGAGCAGTTTTGGCGATCAACAATGCCTTTTCCAGCATGATGGAGCACCTTGCCATAAAGCAAAGGTGATAACTAAATGGCTCAGGGAACAAAACATAGAGATTTTGGGTCCATGGCTCCCCAGATCTGAATCCCATTGAGAACTTGTGGTCAATCATCAAGAGACGGGTGGACAAACAAAAACCTACAAATTCTGACAAAATGCAAGCATTGATTGTGCAAGAATGGACGGCTATCAGTCAGGATTTGGTCCAGAAGTTGATTGAGAGCATGCCAGGGAGAATTGCAGAGGTCCTGAAGAAGAAGGGTCAACACTGCAAATATTGACTTGCTGCATTAACTCATTCTAACTGTCAATATAAGCTTTTGTTACTCATAATATGATTGCAATTATATTTCTGTATGTGATAAAAACATCTGACAAACACACAAAAACCAGAGGGCAGCAGATCATGTGAAAATATAATATTTGTGTCATTCTCAAAACTTTTGGCCATGACTGTACAGTCCCATGTAAATAACATCACCCCCTCCCCTGCCACTTCCAACACACAGTTCAATGTAAATAACTTCCTTCCCTTCAGCCTTAAACATACAGTCCCAGTTAAATAACGACTACTCCCAGCATTTTCTGTCTCTCCCTTCACTTACCTCTCCACAGCTTCTTCCCCCAGGACTTCTTCTCTTCACTGCCGTCCTCTCCTCTCACATTGCAGGTCCTTCTCAATAACTGCCTGTTTTTACTGTTCACATGACCTGTGATGTCACCACAGGTCCTTCAGCTCTTC
>ONZH01031183.1:0-42564 GCA_900303285.1 Rhinella marina
AATCCACTATTTTTTCCATTCTGTTCAATTAATTCTATCACTTGCAGTAGCAGCACAGTCTTCTCTCAGCTCCCGAACGCCATACATTGTACATTCCCTGTGCTTGGTATTACAGCTCAGCCCCATTCACTTCAATGGGGCTGAGCATTGCCTCAGCCATGAGACTGACGTCACATGACCTAGGCTAAGCTGCGAGAAGGCAGCAGAGCTATTGTGAGTGCCAGTGCTTTCTAAAATCAGCAGATTGGTGGTGGTCCCAGGTGTCAGACCGTCACTGAACAGACACTACTAACCTATCCAGAATATATGTCATCAGTCTAAAAGTCTAGAAAACTCCTTTAATCTATCATATAATATCTGGTTGCAGTAAGCTCCTGAGCTCCCTCTAGTGGTGGCTGTAAACTGACAGAAAATGGGACTAAGAGTAGGCATGTGTGATAAAATAAGAAAATAACTAATTCTCACTGCTGATCCTGTTGTTATGCTGTCATAAACATAATTCGTGTGACTGCTGCAACAAATCACTATCCTCAGCAGTGATGCTTGCATGTATGGCACAAGACCACTAAGGCCAGATATTGGCTTCTTAGGTCATGTGACCTCTGGAGGGGTGGCTTTGAAGCAGTTTTTTTAATCACATTGACTACTTATGACATTTTTTTAAACCAAACTTTTGGGGTTTATACAAGGGATTTGTAGTGTTATAAAAAAGGTACAGTTTTATAGTTTTAGAAATTATTAACACAGAGTTTTGAACTTAGGCTTGGTTTACATCACTTTTTTACCATCCATTTAACAAAAATGTTAGGGAAAAAAAGGATACAAAAGCGCTACGCCATTCTTTACCATCCTCCGGTAAAAAAATTTATACATTAACAAATACGTTTTTTTTTTTCCTAATGGAATTCTATGGTGACAGATGCCACTTAATAGCATCTGTCTGAGGCATCCATTTAATGGAAACATTTTTTGTATACATTAAACAGATGGCAAAAACATAATGTGAACCCAGCCTAAGATTGTTATAAAGTCCATATTGCTGTTCAAAGGTGGATGTTCTGAGCTTGTTTGTTTTTTAGTTTTATGTAATTAGAGCTAGTACAATACTAGGCAACTGACTGCCGATTTTACAAAATGTGAATCACATTCTATGGGATTTTTCTGCATGTAAATTGACATGGAGTGCAGATTTCACCTCTTTCTATATAGCATGGGTTCAATCAGTAGTGAATCCGTAATTTAAAAAAAACTGCAGCAATATTTTGCTGCGAATTCAGTGCAGTTATACATATTTTCTGTTTTGTGTGGACTTCCTTCAAAGTGTTTTTGACCTTTATTGGTATTAAACTTGGCTTAGGAAAAAATATTAAAAATAATCTTTTGAATAGATTACTGGAACTGTGTTGTCTGTATTTGTTGCATAGTATATACAAGGAATGAGGAAGCAGAATGTAGACTTGTCAGTACATGCCATACAGGTCATGACTAGGATGCGAGTGTTTCAGCTCCATACAATGAGTACCATTTACAGTGTAATAAAACCCCTCCACTAAATCCTCAACAAACCTGTCAGTCTGCAACTATTCAATATGCCCAACATATCACATGCAATGTGCCACATGACACAACAAATATTACTCATTGTTCAGTATGCCCCAACATAGGACTCTAGTCCAGTGGTCTTTAACCTGTGGCACTCCAAATGTTGTAAAACTGTAATTTCAAATGTGTGTACCTCCACTGGCTGTCAAGGAATGATTTTATGTTATACATGTCATTTATTCCAGCACCTGGAAGAAAGCCATGGAAGCACAGAAAGAACATACAAACTCCATTCAGATGTTGCCCTTTGTTGGATTTGAACCTAGGACACCAGCATTGATAAGGCAATAGCGCCCTACAGGTAATTCTACAATGTCTGAAGAGACATTTTCAAAATAACAAAAAAGGAAAAAGGCCTGAAACAAACGTTTGAGGACTCTGCATAGTTAGTACCTAGTTTCACCCTCTTTGGCAAGTATCACAGCTTGTAAACACTATTTGTAGCCAGACAAAAGTCTTTCAATTCTTGTTTGAGGGATTTTCATCCATTCTTCCTTACAAAAGTCTTCCAGTTCTGTGAGATTCCTGGGCTGCCTTGCATGCACTGCTCTTCCAAGGTCTATCCACAGATTTTCAATGATGTTCAGATCAGTGGACTGTGAGGGCAATGGTAAAACACCGTTTGTGGCAGTTTCAGGTTGCCATCTCCTCGGTTTGAAATGTAAATAAGAAATGGCAGTTAACAATAACAAGAGATGGTCTGAAAGACTGAGAAAAATTGTAGGATTGCTAGAAAGGCAAATCAGAACCCCTGGTTAACTGCAAAAGACCTTCACGAAGATTTAGCAGAATCTGGAGTTGTGGTACATTGTTCTGGAAGCGAACATAACAACAACTGTAAAAAAGCTGAAGTTGAAAAGAGGTTGACTTGTACAGATGGATAATGATCCTAAACACACCTTAAAATCCACAATAGACTACCTCAAAAGGTGAAGCTGATTGCTTTACAATGGCCCTCACAGTCCCCTAATCTGAACATCATTGAAAATCTTACACTTTCTTTGAGGCCTTGAGAAAGTGTCAGGAGATGTGGAACGGCCATCTTCTTCATGGTATTCTTCCCGATGCACTGTACACTTTTTGTAATGCAATAAATGGATTAAATGAAGATCAGTGAGTGCTATGGATAATTGTATTTTGTTTGGTTTGGTATACTGCAGCTGCTTCTATCCCACTGAGCACCATCAAAGTCTTATTGACCATCGGTCTACCAGTGGCAAGGGAGTGCCAACCACGTATGTTCTTTTATTTTGATTGCCGGGACCCCCCCCCCATCAGACCTCAGATCAGACCAGCGTGCACCATAGCAATAAAATAAAAAAACTTCACTTACTTGTCCTGCCGCGGCTCCTCAGGCTTCCCGGCCCGGCGCTGCACTGTCCTGAACGCGTACAGCGTCAGGACGTAGTGCGCGCACTATGACCTGACGCTGCACGCAGTCAGGTGACAGTGCAGCGTCGGGCCGGAAAGCCTAAGGAGCGCCGGAGCGGAGCCGGGGCGCTGGACAGGTAAGTGAAGTTTTTTATTTTATTGTTATGGGGCACGCTGGGCTGATCTGAGGTCTGATGGGGGCACAGAGTGGTCTACTGGGGCACTGTGAGCTGGTCTGAGGTCTGATGGGGGCACAGATTGGTCTAATGGGGGCACTGTGAGCTGTTCTGAGGTCTGATGGGGCACAGAGTGGTCTAATGGGGCACTGTGAGCTGGTCTGAGGTCTGATGGGGGCACAGATTGGTCTAATGGGGGCACTGTGAGCTGGTCTGAGGTCTGATGGGGCACAGAGTGGTCTAATGGAGCACTGAGCTGGTCTGAGATCTGATGGGGGCACAGAGTGGTCTAATGGGGGCACTGTGAGCTGGTCTGAGGTCTGATGGGGGCACAGAGTGGTCTAATGGGGGCACTGTGGGCTGGTCTGAGGTCTGATGGGTTACGCTGGGCTGGTCTGAGGTCTGATGGGTTACGCTGGGCTGGTCTGAGGTCTGATGGGTTACGCTGGGCTGATCTGAGTCTGATGGGGGAACGCTGGGCTGATCTGAGGTCTGATGGGGGAATGCTGGGCTGATCTGAGGTCTGATGGGGGAACGCTGGGCTGATCTGAGGTCTGATGGGGGAACGCTGGGCTGATCTGAGGTCTGATGGGGGAACGCTGGGCTGATCTGAGGTCTGATGGGGGCCTGATGTGATGTCCTGAAATTTATGGGGGGTCAGATATGTGGTCTGATGAAAAATATTTTTTTCTTATTTTCCTACTCTAAAATCTGGGGTGCGTCTTATCTTCGGGTGCGTCTTATAAAGCGAAAAATACGGTAGTTTATCAGAATAACATGAGGAAAAAATGATTCAACCTTATTAGGTTTATTACATAATATACAATATCTATTATACAGAAGTCTTGCACAAGATTTGGACAGTATCTATTCCACCTGTCAAACCTGATTACCCTGAGTTCTTAAGAAAAAAAACCTGTACGGACTTGATTCAGTAATTACCATGCTTTTTTATTCATTATCAGCTGATTAGGCAGAAAAGTTGTTGTGCTGCCTCAAGAGTGATGTTTTTTACGTGAGAGTCTTAAGCAGTGCTGGTAGGCTCTTGCCACATATTAGATAGGAACATATTTCTATGGCATTCAGTGTGACAAGCTTTTCCCTTGGTTCCCACAGCTGGCTAGTGTTTGAAATTCCAGCCACATGAACTCATATCGGAATACATGGACAAATGTGCTTAACATAACCTGAAGCTGATGTGCTTGATGACAGAGTAATGGGCAAAGCTCTCAACTACTTTCTCTCTGTAAATGTTCTGCTACTTACATTCTTCTTTGAGTTTTCTGGTGAATAACTCATTATGAATATAATCAATATAATTACTGATTATTCTGCTAAATAGCTTTTTGAAGGAAGCTAAAAAGGACTGTAAAATACGGAAGAACAAAACTCCTACAATCTTTACCATGAGAAACTTCAGGTCAGTCTTTATCTGGCAATGGCCACATAGGCTAAAATCAGTGGCAACCACTAGTCTGAGAGCAAAATATGTGTAGAACTGTTGTCATGTCCCCTAACAGCTGAGCTATAAGAGGAGTAGAGGTAGCCATTGTTCCCAAGCCCTGTTACTTAAGGTGGCCCCGTCCAATAAGAAAATGTCAATGTCTTAAATGACACATGATAGGTGGCGGACCTGTTACAGAGCTCTGTAGCCCAGGAGTTTTAAAGAGAATCTGTCACCAGGAAATTCAATGTCAAAGTGTACCTGTCATTTTAGTTTTATTATACAGGGTGGGCCAGTTATATGGATACACCTAAATAAAATGGGAATGGTTGGTGATATTAACTTCCTGTTTGTGGCACATTAGTATATGGGAGAGGGGAAACTTTTCAAGATGGGTGGTGACCATGGCAGCCATTTTGAAGTCGGCCATTTGGAAAAACAATGGTGTGCTTGATTTTAACATAACTTTATTCTTTCATGAGTTATTTACAAGTTTCTAACCACTTATCAAATGTGTTCAAAGTGGTTAGAAATGCTAGCACAGGCTTCCAGTATCCGTAGTTTCAGGTGCTGCACATCTCGTATCTTAACAGCATAGACAATTGCCTTCAGATGACCCCAAAGATAAACTTTTATGTGAATGGTGAAGTTAACAAACAAAACCACCGCTATTGGTCTGACACTAACCCACATTGGATAGATCCCTCAAAGACTGTTGGAACACAAAAATTGGTGGTATATGGGGTACAAAGATAGTGGGGCCATTCTTTATCAATGGAAACCTCAAGGCCACTGGATATGTGAAATTGCTACATGATGATGCACTGAAGCTGGCACGTTCCCTGAGTTTTTCCAGCAAGATGGTGCACCACCACATTATGGGTGTCAGGTCCGAGCATTCCTAGATGAACAGTTTCCTGGAAAGTGGATTGGTCATCTTGGGCCAGTTGAATGGTACCCAAGGTCTCCCAATCTGACCCTCTTAGACTTTTATCTTTGGGGTCATCTGAAGGCAATTGTCTATGCTGTGAAGATACGAGATTTGCAGCACCTGAAACTACGGATACTGGAAGCCTGTGCTAGCATTTCTTCTGCGGTGTTTCTATCTGTGTGTGAAGAGGGTTGCATTGACAATCCAACACAATGGGCAGCACTTTGAAAACATTTTATAAGTTGTCAGAAACTTGTAAATAACTAATGAAAGAATAAAGTTACGTTAAAACCAAGCACACCATTGTTTTTCTTGTGAAATTCTCAATACGTTTGGTGTGTCCTTCCCATTGAAAAACTAAAGTTGGATTCAAAATGGCCGACTTCAAAATGGCCGCCATGGTCACCACCCATCTTGAAAAGTTTCCCCCCTCCCATATACTAATATGCCACAAACAGGAAGTTAGTATCACCAACCATTCCCATTTTATTTAGGTGTATCCATATAAATGGCCCACCCTGTATATAAGGTACTAGCTGAAGGACCCAGCTTCGCCCGGGTATATTTCATCTATTTCATTTAATGTTTGTGTGTGTGTCGTTAAAAGATATTGAGAGTGACCTCTACAGTGCCCGCCCCTCAACATCCACAGCGCTTACCCCTTTAACTATGACCTCCACAGCAGCTAGAGTGGCCACTGTCTTCACCCCAAAAAGCCAGACCTCACCGGCCATTCCCCCAAACGTGAAGCAGTGTCCCCGGTCCCCATGAAGCCACACCACTAAACATGAGGCCACGCCCCCTGGCTCCATGAAGACACAGAGGAGAAGCTGTCTGAGCGTGAGCTACTGAAAGGGTCGACATCCCTGCGTCCATCCAGGCATTGCGCCGGACAGAGAACAGGGAGCCAGAAAACTGGACTGTCCAGCCTAAAGCCGGACATCTGGCCACCCTAGCATAAGCCTCCTCCTAGAGTTGTCAGAGGTCTGGTTTTAGGCAGGGATGTCCACCCTTTCAGTAGCTCACGTTCAGACAGCTTCTCCTCTGTGTCTTCATGGAACCAGGGGACATGGCCTCGTGTTTAGGGGTGTGGCTTCATGGGGACCGGTGGCACGGCTTCACATTGAGGGGAGGCTGGACAGTCCAGCTTTCAGACTCCCTGACTCCCTGTCCTCTGTCATGCGCAGGGCCTGGATGGACACAGGGGACGTGGCCTCATGTTTAGGGGTGTGGCTTCACGTTGGGGGGAGGCTGGACAGTCTGGCTTTCAGACTTCCTGTCCTCTGTCATGCGCAGGGCCTGGATGGACACAGGGATGTCCTTTTGAACAGCTCACTCTCAGACAGCAGCACTGTGCAGTCTGAGCATGAGCTGCAGGGAGAAAGTCACCCTCCCTCCCACCCCTGCAGCTGACAGAAGGTGACTTTTACCTTCATTTTTGCAATCCTGGTCAGATGCATCGTAGAAGGGATGTGGCCTGACTGAGTCGGGGGCGTGACTTAGTGGGATCTGGCGGTTGGGCTTTTAAGTCCTTCTTTTGAAGGTGGCTGAATTACAGGTCGATGCCATAGTAATTTAGGAGGAAAGTGGGTAGCAGTGGAAGAAAACATCTTTTATTACTACTGAACAGTAAATATGTGCAATTTACATTATATGAGGTAATGATTGATGATGAGTTAGTCTAAAACATAAGTTCTAGTTATGGTAACCAGAATACTCCTTTAACATTGTCATCCACAGCGCTTTGCCCCTTTAAAGCAGACCTACAGTAGTGAACTGGCTGTGTTGTTATAGAAACCTGGTGTGTGGAGACTAACTGCCTGTGAGCTTCTATTGGCTGATAAGGGTCATGTGACCAGGCTTCTATTGGCTAATGCATTTTTTGGGAATATCTCAGGAACAGTACATCTTGGAGAGCTGAGACCCGTTCTAAAACCTTCCCGGACACCTGATGTACCTGTGTGCCAAATGTTGTGATTGTAGCTGCAACGATGCGGATTCCTTTAGCGGATATACACTCAGCTTTATATATTAGATTATAGTGGCTCACCCGTCAGAATTTCTGGACTTAGGTAAACTGTTTTGGGCTTACCCTCTGCCACTTAATTAATCAAAATGGATAGTAATAATATAACAGGCACTCTGTCATCTGGAATTGTATAAAAAATCTTACCAATCAATGCTTTAATAACGTTTATCCACAATACACGAATGACCCCAACATTAGGATAACACTTTTAACCCCTTAAGGACCCGCACCGTACATGTACGTCGCTGCGCCCGCTCGATCAGTGGCAAGGGTCCCACAGTCAGAAATGGCCAGAGACAAGCAGCATATGCTGGCATCGGTGAAAACACCAATGCCGGCGTATTAACCCCTTGTATGCCGCGGTCAAAGCTGACCGCAGCATGCACGGGGTTTGCGGAGGATACGGGTGCCCTCCGCATCTCCATCGGGTCCCCGCGCTGAAGTGACGAGGACCTGATGTCACAGAAGGCAGCCCCGATGCCTTCCATAGGCATCGAGGCTGCCTTCTACGGAAGCCTGTGAGATCCAGCCCCTGAGGCTAGGTCTCACAGGCAGGCTGTCAGCATGGAAGCTGACAGCCAATACATTACAATACACAATGTGTTGCAATGTATTGCAGAGGGGATCAGACCCCCAGAAGTTGAAGTCCCAGAGTGGGACAAAAATAAAAAGTGTTTTCCATAATAAAAAATAAATAAAGTTTCACGTAAAAAAAGTGCCCCTTTCCCAAAATAAAACACATAAAATTGTAAAAAAAAAATAAATAGAAAAAAAAGAAAAACAGGCATATTTGGTATTGCCATGTCCGTAACGACTGGCTCTATAAAAATATCACATGACATAACCCCTCAGGTGAACACTGTAACAAAAAAAAACGGTGTAAAAAAGCCACTTTTTTGTTACATCACTAAAAGTGCAACACCAAGCGATCAAAAAGGTGTATGCCCCCCAAAACAGCATCAATCTAACCGTCATCCCATCCCGCAAAAAAGCCCCTATCGCCCAAGGGATAATCGCCCAAAAAATAAAGAAAAACTACAGCTTCCAGACTATGAAGACACTAAAAGATTATTTTTTTTGTTTAAAAAATGATATTATCGTGTAAAATTTAAATAAATAAAAAAAAGTATACATGTTGGGTATTGCCACATCCGTAACAACCTGCTCTATAAAAATCTAACATGACCTAACCCCTCAGGTGAACACCATAAAAAAATAAAAACGTTGTTAAAAAAGCCGTTTTTTGTCACCTTACATCACAAAAAGTGTAATACCAAGCGATCAAAAAGTCATACACACCCCAAAATAGTACCAATCAAACTGTCATCTCATCCCGCAAAAAATTAGCCCACACCTAAGACAATCGCCCAAAAATAATAATAAAAAAACTATAGCTCTCAGACTATAGAGACACTAAAACATGATTTTTTTAGTTTCAAAAATGATATTATTGTGTAAAACTTAAATAAATAAAAAAGTATACATGTTAGGTATTGCCATGTCTGTAACAACCTGCTCTTTAAAAATCTCACATGACCTAACCCCTATGGGGAACATAGTAAAAAAATAAAATAAAAACAGTGTCAAAAAAGCCATTTTTTCTCACCTTATATCACAAAAAGTGTAATACCAAGTGATCAAAAAGTCATACATACCCCACAATAGTACCAATCAACCAATAGCACCATCAAACTGTCATCTCACCCAGCAAAAAATGAGACCCTACCTAAGACATTCGCCCAAAAAATTAAAAAAAAAACTGTGGCTCTCAGACTATAGAGACACTAAAACATGATTTCTTTTTTGTTTCGAAAATATTATTGTGCAAAATTTATATAAATAAATATGTATAAATATTAGATATTGCCGCGTCCGTAACGACCTGCTCTATAAAAATATTACATGATCTAACCTGTCAGATGAACACTATAAATAACAAAAAATAAAAATGGTGCCAAAACAGCCATTTTTTGTTACCTTGCCTCACAAAAAGTGTAATATAGAGCAACCCAAAATCATATGTACCCTAAAATAGTACCAACAAAACTGCCACCTTTTCCCGTAGTTTCCAAAATGGGGTCACTTTTTTGGAGTTTCTACTCTTTAAATGTGACATGACAATTTAAAATTTTCCCGGTGAAATCTGACCACCAAAAACCATATGGCGCTCCTTTCCATCTACGCCCTGCCATGCACCCATACAGCAGTTTACCACCATATGTGTGGTGTTTCTGTAAACTACAGAATCGGGTAATAAATATTGACTTTTGTTTGGCTGTTAACCCTTGCTTTGTTGCCAGAAAAAATGGATTAAAATGGAAAATCTGCCAAAAAAGTGAAATTCTGAAATTTTGTCTACATTTTCCTTTAATTCTTGTGGAACACCTAAAGGGTTAACAAAGTTTGTAAAATCAGTTTTGAATACGTTGAGGGGTGTAGTTTCTAAAATGGGGTCATTTTGGGGTGGTTTTTATTATGTAAGCCTCACAAAGTAACTTCAGACCTGAACTGGTCCTTAAAAAGTGGGCTTTGGAAATTTTCTAACAAAATTCAAGATTTGCTTCTAAACTTCTAATCCTTCTAATGTCCCAAAACATAAAATGTAATTTTCACAATGATCCAAACATAAAGTAGACATATGGGGAATGTAAAGTAATACACTTGTAACTATTTTGGAGGTATTACTAGGTATTTTAAAAGTAGAGAAATTGAAATTGGAAATTTGCTAATTTTTCACTGTCATGAAGTACAATATGTGACGAGAAAACAATCTCAGAATGGCGTGGATAAGTAAAAGCATTTTATACAATATATGTATCCATCCAAATTCATATATTAATCATTAGATGATCCAAGTTAATCTGGCAATTGGTGTTTGTTGCACAATGGTTGATAAAAATCTTCCTGTTAAACAGAAACATATATAGACATGTCTATTGATGCCAACTTTACATTACCAATCAGCCATCTTTCAATTATCAAGTAGGAAACATTGGGCTGTACTTCATTCGCTACATGTCGTATCTCCTCAGGTAGCCGAGATTCCTTGTGCACAGTGTGTGTTCGTCTCTTGCAGCTTGGCATCCCACGTGGCATCTGGTTCCTTCACTCACCGGCCTGATGCGCTGCTGGATTAGTGAGCCACTGATTAAGGAGTATGTAAGGTCCAAAACACATTTGATTTTAAAAATTATGCAATCCAAGTCATACAAAAGGTAGCAAGGACCCCCGTAGAATATACAAGCTGAAATACCTAACTGAGGGCTAAACCAACGAAAGCAAGCGCCAGACTAGTAGTGCTAATCCAGCAGTGCATCAGGCCGGTGATTGAAGGAGCCGGACACCACATGGGACGAACACACACCGTTCGGTGCTCAGGGAATCTTGGCTACATCAGGAGATACTACATGCATCGAATGAAGTACAGCCCAATGTTTCCTACTTGATAAGTGAAAGATGGCTGAGTGGTAATGTAAAGTTGGCAGCAATAAACATGTCTATGTATGTTTTTGTTTAACAAGAAGATTTTTATCAACCATTGAGCAACAAACACCAATTGCCAGATTAACTTGGATCATCTAATGATTTTTATATGAATTTGGATGGATACATATATCAATTCCATTGTGAATAACAATCATTGGGGCTAAAAATAGGAGCAACTAATCATTCACTATTTTTTAACCATGTATGAACTGAGACTATTCATAAGGAGGATGTATACATAACCGTGAATCATTGATCATCCATCTATTTTCATATTTTTCCAAGAGACTATCAGCTTATCTTTTATCAATTATTGGGTATTTTCTATGTTAATATTTTTTTTATATTTTATGTATATTCTTTTAAAAGTGTAATCCTTAATGTTGGGGGCATTTGAGTATTGTAGATTAAACGTTATTAAAGCATTGATTGGTAAGATTTTTTTTATACAATTCCAGATGACTATTATAGCACCTGTTATATTATTACTATCCATTTTGTTTATTTTTTTATATAGTGTAGGGACAGAGGTGTTAAACATTTTCATAAAATATACTTTATTAGGGAAAGATGTTACTTTGTATTAGAAAACAGGGTGTGTAAAGAGTCAACCTAGCAAATCGCTAACTGAGCTGTACTAAGGAGAGTCTGTCTTCAGTCTTTAGATTTACTGAGCTCTGAAGAGGCCTATGTGTAACAAGTCAGATAGGCACAGTGATGGGAAGTGATAGTTAGGAACATGTACATGGTCAGATACTGGGGCAGTGACAAGAGACAGGCTGGAAAACCCTGTATGTTACACACAGGCATCTTCAGTGCTCAGTAGAACTGAAGACTGAAGATAGAATCTTAGCTTGTTTTAGATTGTTTTAGAAGATTGTTTATACCATGTTTTCTAGTACAAAGAAACAACTGCTCCTAATAAAGAATATTACAAAAAATATTCCACAGAATTAAAAATAAAACCGAAGTTGAAAAGGACTAGCTAGACGATTTGTTGATACATTCTGTAGAAAAAGTGTTTTTAAAATAAATACAAATGAACAGTTAAGTGCACCAAGGGTTGGCCCAATCCATTCATGGCACCCTTGCCCCTCCTGCATCCACTGTGAGCCCCTCTCTCTCCTTCTTGATTGAGATAATCATCTCACTTGGCACCATCAGGAGCAAGGGTACATACAGTGGTTTGGGTGGACTTTCTGTCCATTCAATTCCTTATTTGCATATGTATTTAAAGTAATTTTCTCCAGAATGAAGCAATGGTTCACTTGGTAAAAGGTATCATTGCTTTCACCTGAGCCAGCCCTACAAGCCATTGTGCCTTTAACAGTGAATTTCCTGGTGACAGACTCATTTTAAAGAAATACTTAACACAAAAAATTACAAAATAAATAAATAAAACTTATTTCACCTCATCCTCCCTTAAAGAAAAACTACATTTACAAATAAAAAAACAAATATACTTTGTTGTCATTTTGCACCATTTTCTGCATGATCCTAAAACAAACAGCCATATAGAAATCCTGTAGAGATCTTGGGGTTCTTCTTCTGATCCATTCTCTTTTTGGCTGATGACTGGCTTAGGGGTTGTGGATTTTTGCAAAGGAGGTGGGACTTAACCATCTATTTTTGTTCTAATGCAAACAGGGCAAATCAGAGATGCTCCTTCTCCAGACAGTTGTCTTACAGTCAGTCATTGGACATTCAGGCTGAGGAGGACCTGCTCTCTCGGGAAACAGAGAGTCTATGTATGTCACAGTTTTACATAATTGTAATATGAGATAAAATAGGACCATGAGAAAGTAGTAGATGATGTAATGACATGCTTGGATATTTTTGTATTTTTATGTGCTTTTTCTATATTTTGTGCTTCTTTAATATCTTGATTTCCTTTGAGCCTAGTAGGACATAAAGATTGTTAGGCCTTCCCCCTTTCCTATACTTCACTCCCTCAGTTGGTCACCAGTTGAAGAACAGATTAACGAAAGCTTAAAAGGTTTTCCAGGACTCTGAATAGGTCTTCAGTATCTAATTGTGGAGGTCCAACACCCGGGACCCCGCCAATCAGCTGTTTGAGAAGGCACTGGCGCTCACAGTAGCTGTGCTGCCTTCTCACAGCTCAGCCCCATTGAAGTGAATAAAAATTAACTCTTACAACATTTTTATTGCATGTATATTGCAATAATAGTTTATTTGAAATGCTTTATTCATGTATAGTAATACTTTTCATAGGATACATTTAATCTACGAATTTCCTCAAAATACCTTTATGTTCATTCTGACCACCCCCAGATAAAAGCTGCACAGAAAAGGTAACGTAACTAATATTCGGCTATCACTATTATTGATATTTAGATATTTTATTATTTCTTTTTTGACAATGTTTAAGCTTTACATTAAAACCACCATCAATGACAAGGTATGGGCAGAACAGAACAACTATGTTAACTGGTCCTGGAACAAATCAATGAGAAGAACAAAAAATACAATATACAAAGTGTCATATGATTACTGCAAAGGTTTACCATGGGAAAATGTTCAGAAGATAGTACGCTTATTTAAAATGCACAAAAGTTCAAATTTGGAACACAAAAGTTCTTTTGTGACATCACATACAGGCTTGCATTTATGGAAAATCCACATAGTTCTCAGGCGTCAGAAGTGCAAGGGGAACACACTGTTTAACTAGTTTAATGCCCTTCTTCTGTATATCATTGTATAGAAAAGTTAATTAGAACAGGGAAATTTTATGACAATAATTCCACTACTTTCTCTGCTCCACAGAAAAATATTTTATATTAGGATAAAGAAGTTACAATACTGTGCAATAGTGAAAGACTGCAACTTTCTTTTCTTTGTTTTCCAGTAGAAAATGGCCACAAAGTAAAGTACCACCATTCATTTTTTGTGTTAAAAATCAGGCAATATTATAATAGTATTATTATAATTAATCATAATAGTAGTATTAAAATTTAACACCTCCCCAACATCTACCATGTATAGTGGATGTCAGGCCCTTAAAGATAACATCTGCTGAGGAGCTGAGCAGGCACCATAACCTCTGAGTGCCTTCTTTTTTACACAACAGACATCTGGTGGCATAGTCTGTGATCAAGACTTTTAACCCATCAGATGCCCTGGACAATTTTGACCATAGCATCTGAGGTGACCAGTGACTGAATGACATCCTGCCCTACCACCCCCACAACGAGATTGCAGGAGCCGTTCAGTTGGAATGGCAGCATTCTAAATGCCCCAAGATGTGCTGTAGTAAAGTTCCTATCAAGGCCTGCCTGTTGCAGGAACACTGTGATTTTACCATAGACTGCAATGGTAAGCTATTGCAGTGTATGGTATAAGCAATCTAAAAAACGCATGTTGAAGTTCCCTATAGGGAATAAATATAGATTTTAAAAAGTATTTTATAAAATTATGTATCTCCTTTCCCCATTTTACAAATAAATATAAGCAATAGAAAATAAAGATTATTGGTATAATCTGGCCACATCCAGAAATGGTCAGACCATTAAAATATAAACATTTTTATCCTGTATGGTGAATGGTGTAATGGAAAAACAAATCAAAATAACCAAATCTCCATTTTTTGGTCACTTTACTTTCCAAAAACATTGAATAAAAAGTAATCAAGAATTGATACATATCCCAAAATGGTATCAATAAAAACTACAGACCATCCCTCAAAAAATGAGCCTTCACATTGCTGTATAGACATAAATATAAAAAAGTTACTGAGAAATTTGTTTCAAAGTCTTTTATTTTTTTTTTTAATCATTAAACCATACATAAAACTATAAAAAAAAAAGGGTGTCGTTTTAGGGAACACCTTAAAAGCGAAACCCATAAAACAATGGTAGCATTGCATTTTTTTCCAATTCCACTCCATTTACAATTTTTTTCAGCTTCCCACTACATCATATGGAATGTTAAATGGTGCCATTAGAAAGTACTAATTGTGCTGTGAAAAAACAATACCTGAATTGGCTATTAAAACAGAAAAAACGTATGGCTCCTGGCAGGCAGGGATTAAAAAAATGGCTGCTCCAGTAAGGGGTTAAAGGAGTATTCTGCAGGATATGTCTGAAAGTAGCGGGGCCCCACTCAGGATCCTGCTCCTATCTAAAGAATGGGACCCCCATCGCATGCCGCTGTGAATGGACAGGATGCCCTATATGCACTACTCTCTACAATCATTGCCATGGGACTTCTGAAAAGAACTGTGGCATTTATGGACACTTCTCCATCCACTGCAGCAAATCTCAGAGCCCAATCTCGGGACAGAAGCAGGTCCAAGAGGTGGGATTTGTATCTATCAAACATTTATGGCATATCCATTACAATTATAAGACCACTCACCAACGTGAGCCAGTGTTTTCTAGTTATATGGTTACATCATTTTTTATTTTATTTATTTATTTATTTATTTATTTATTTATTTTACTGAGGGGCTGATGAAGACAAAATGTGCTCCAGCCCAGTTAGTCACAGGGAAGAGAGTGCACAGAGGAAATAGGCGTTACAACAGAGGTGCTCCAAGGTTTCTGGCCGGTCACTTGTTGCTCAAACCAACTAATTTGCGTAATACAAACGCTGATATCTATAGAACACTAAGGTATCGTTTTAATCAGCATGAAGTGAATGAGGATGGATGAGCTGTAATTACACTTCTCACTTCTACATTGTCGACAACAAGTGAAGAGTTCTCTTCAAACATCTGATCGGGAAGGGGGGCAGGAATCAGACTCCCGATCTGACTGGAGAGGGGGAGGGGTCTCCGGAGAGGGGGAGGGGTCTGCCTTTATGTAAAGTGCTGTCTAAAGCCCACACTCCGGGAAGATATAAGTGAGGGACATGAAGATGTGGAGTCACTGTGGGTAGAAATAAATGGAGCCAAAAACAATAATAAAATACTAATAGGAGTTTATTATAAACCCCCTAGTATACCAGAACCCATAGAAAATCTACTTCTAAACGAAATAGACGAGGTGGCAAATCATAATGAGGTTGTTATTATGGGGGACTTCAGCTACCCAGATGTAGACTGGGAAACTGAAACCTGTATATCTCATAAAGGAAACAGGTTCTTGGAAATAACCAAAGACAATTACATTTCCCAGCTGGTTCAGGACCCGACTAGAGGGGCGGCCATACTGGACTTAGTATAAACCAATAGACCTGACAGAACAACAGATGTGCAGGTTGGGGGACACCTGGGAAATAGTGACCATAATATAATAACCTTCAAATTGTCATTCAAAAGAGCGTTTCTTCAGGGAGGAACAAAAATACCAAACTTCAAAAAAGCAAAATTTAGCCAACTAAGAGAGGCCATAGGCCTAACTAACTGGGACAAAATCCTCAAAAATAAAAATACAGCCACAAAATGGGATATTTTTAAAAGTACCCTAATATCCAATTGTGAGAGGTACATACCTTATGGGAATAAAAGGTTAAGGAACAAGAAAAAACCAATGTGGATAAATAGAACTATAAAAAGCAATAAATGACAAAAAGAAAGCATTTAAATCACTAAAACAGGAGGGTGGCGAGGAAGCATTGAAAAACTATAAGGAAAAAAATAGAATATGTAAAAGACAAATAAAAGCAGCCAAACTAGAGACCGAGAGATTAATCGCCAAAGAGAGTAAAACTAACCCGAAAAAGTTCTTTAATTATATAAATGGTAAAAAGTATAAACCCGAAGGTGTCGGCCCCTTACAGAGTAATGAGGAGGGAGTTGCAGAGAGCAAGGAGAAAGCAAAGCTATTAAATATTTTTTTCTCCATGGTATTCACTGAGGAAAATAAACTGTCAGATGAAATGCAGAATATAAAAGTAAATTCCCCATTAAAAGTGCCCTGTCTGACCCAGGAAGAAGTACAGCGACTAGAGTTGAGCGAACGTACTCGTAACGAGCACTGTACTGCTCGGATCCCCTTGCGCTCGCATGGACGCAGCCATCCGGATCCGTCCTCCTCACCCGAAGGATCCGGATGCCTGCACCCATGTGAGCGCAGGGGATCCGAGCAGTACAGTGCTCGTTACGAGCATGTTCGCTCAACTCTAACAGCGACGTCTTAAAAAGATTAAAATAGACAAATCGCCAGGACCGGATGGCATACACCCCCGTATTCTAAGAGAATTAAGTAATGTCATAGCCAGACCCTTATTTCTGATATTTAAGTACTCTATACTGACAGGGAGTGTTCCAGAGGATTGGCGCATATCAAATGTGGTGCCAATATTCAAAAAGGGTCCAAAAACAGAACCTGGAAACTATAGGCCGGTAAGTTTAACATCTGTCGTGGGTAAACAGTTTGAAGGTTTTCTAAGAGATACTATCTTGGAGTACCTCAATGAAAATAAGCAAATAACTCCATATCAGCATGGCTTCATGAGGGATCGGTCATGTCAAACCAATTTAATCAGTTTCTATGAGGAGGTAAGTTCTAGACTTGACCGTGGCGAATCAATGGATGTCGTATATCTGGACTTCTCCAAAGCATTTGACACGGTACCACATAAAAGGTTAGTATATAAAATGAGAATGCTTGGACTGGGAGCAAATGTCTGTATGTGGGTAAGTAACTGGCTCAGTGATAGAAAACAGAGGGTGGTTATTAACGGCACATTCTCAGATTGGGTCACTGTCACTAGTGGGTTACCACAGGGGTCAGTATTGGGGTGAATTCTCTTCAATAAATTTATTAATGATCTTGAAGGCTTGCACAGTAAAATATCAATTTTTGCAGATGACACTAAACTGTGTAAAGTAATTAATACAGAAGAGGACAGTACACTGCTATAGAGGGACCTGGATAGATTGGAGGCCTGGGCAGAGAAATGGCAGATGAGGTTTAACACTGACAAATGTAAGGTTATGCACATAGGAAGGAATAATGCAAGTCACCAGTACATACTAAATGGTAAAACACTGGGTAACACTGACATGGAAAAGGACCTAGGAATTTTAGTGAACAGCAAACTAAGCTGTAGAAACCAGTGTCAGACAGCTGCTGCCAAGGCCAACCTGAAGATTGTAGGTGGAGGTGTATCAGATAGCAATGGACTATAAATGTTGGGTATTTGCACATGCCTGTGGCTTGAATGCCCTGCGTGGCCGAAATATTGCTTTTCACAACAGAATCATTATTGGAACAGAAGATCAATTATAAAAGTAACTAGTTTTTCATGCTGAATTATATTAAAATAACATTTAATGGTGGCATTACCCCTTGAAAGAACCTGTATAGGTACTGTTGCCATAAATGATGCTCTGTATTCTGATTATACTGTACAATGTTAGTTCATTTCTTTGGTCTATTGTCAGAATTGTTTTTGTTAGGGAATTGCTATAAATGCAAGTGCCTAATGTACAAGGATACATTTTACCCCCCAATATATATGTAAGAAGTGTGTGTATATTTCATTGCTGGTGTGCCTGTGATTGCTCTGTTCACGTTATGTGAATCTGTACATGTTGATTTATGCATTTATTTTTTATATGAAGAACATAATTGGACTAAACATAAAAGTGAATGCGTCTGATCACTCATTAACAAACATATTAAGCAGACAATTCAAGCAAAGAAGCAGTCTATATATAGTATGGTTTACCCTGCCACAAGTTTAATAGGCAAATTTTCCATTCTTATAGTCTTCATAAATCTGGTGTCTCACTTACAATGTGTCACGGGATGTGCAATATATTCCTGTTTCTCTATAACAATAAGCATTGCAGCAACAATGCAACATCTTTGGGCTAATTTAGATCAGGCTCTTAAAAGAACCCCCAAAAGATTTTTCAAGCTGTCATGTGTAAAGCTATAAAAAATGACAAACACGTGAGAATAAATATTTTCATATGTTTTCAGCCTAAAATAGCTGCACAATTCCATAAAGAGGAATACATTTTAGGGATAGAACAAAATAAAGAGCCTCATTTACAGTAAAAAGAAATTAATGAATGTCGGTCTGCCTTGTGCCGAAGGGATTATAATATAAAACAATAAAATAAATGGTAACAATATATGAAGCTGTACATACTATCATGTGTATGTGCAGATGGAAATCAGCACAAGAGAAAAAGGAACATAAAAGGGACATAAATAACAACTAACTATCTTGATCCTCTTCACGGCAGCATTTGGAATGGGGTCAGTCATGTCTCACCTTCTTCTCACCATCACTCGGAGGAGAGAGAGGAGACCTTTGGGTCAATTACCCTCACTCATGTTTGCTAACTTGGTGCCTCTAAAGATAGTGGACCCTGCACAGGCTTATACCACAGGAGCAGAAGGAGGATTTGGCCAACCTGAGCTGTCCACACGGCTGCCAGGGCAGTGCTGCCAGTGGATTAGCTAAAGGGGAGAAGCAATTGCATTTGCAGCCCGGGTTTGGCACTGGAATGTATGCAAAGAAAGTCTCCTAGGCCACATAAGGGCTCATGCACATGACCGTATGTATTTTGCTGTCCACAAAACACAGATCCGCAAAAAAAAACGGGTGACGTCCGTGTTGCATCAGTTTTTTTTTGCGGAATCATTGTAACAATGCCTGTCCTTGTCCGCAAAACAAACAAGAATAGGCCATGTTCTATTTTTTGGAGGGAACGGACATGCAGACATACGGACATGGAATGTACATGGAGTCATTTCAGTTTTTTACAAGTTCTATTGAAATTAATGGTTCTGTATACGGACATGTAAAAAAAACGGAACGGAAAGAGAAGAAAAATAAGTTTGTTGCATGAGCCCTAAGAGAGTAGCATTAGTATAGGCAGTCATAATAATATATTGTCAGGTCTGTGTTAGGCATGAAAGGTCCTCTTTAAGGTCACAGGTAGAGATGAGCGAAATTATGGAAAATTTTATTTTGTTGCTTCACCGAAATTCTCTTTGTGACAAAGGATTTCACCATGAAGCGCATTTCTATGTATGTCAGGTGCAATGACTGGAGGAACGGGCGATGGAGCCAGCCCCCCATCTATGAACCCCTCAGATGCTGTGTTTATCGCTGATCACTGCATCTGAGATTAACATTGAGGGCTTTCAGGGGTTAATCCAGTAAAAAATAAAAAATACTCACCTTATCCATTTGATCGCATAGAGGCTGCCACAGCCATCTTGATTGGAGACACCATGCAAAATGTGGAGCAGTGATATGATGACGTCATCACGCCACCATAGTGTGAGATTCACGTGTGAGATTTTGCGCTGTATCTTCAATTAAGATGGCTATGGCAGCCTCTCCACATGCAAATGGTTGAGGTGAGTATGTATTTTTTTTGTTTTTGCCGCCACTTCAGGGAAAATTGATTGGTTACCGCAAAGAAATTCAACTTCAAGGTGAATAGAATTTTGTCTGAAATTCAGATCAAAGTCCACTTTGGATACTTCGATTCACTCAAAAACACTAGTCAAAGGTTGCAAGTTGAACATGGCTTTACCATCACAGACCACAGTTATCTCTGTTTACATAGTCATAGAGAGAAGGCTGTCAATCACTGATAGGTCCGCCTCCTTGACTTTAACCCATTTTGGCCCATTTTGCACCTTCGTGACCAGACTTATTTTTGAAAATCTGACATGTATCACTCTATGAATTAAAGGAAAATGGAGATGAAATTTCTAAATTTCACTTTTTTGGCAGATTTTCCATTTTAGTCCATTTTTTCATTAACACATCTAAGGTTAACAGCCAAACAAAACTCAAATATTTATTACCCTGATTCTGAGGTTTACAGAAACACCCCACATGTGGTGGTAAACTGCTGTATGGGCGCATGGCAGGGCGCAGAAGGAAAGGAGCGGCGTATGTTTTTTTGAAGTCAGATTTTGCTGGACTGGTTTTTAGGCACCATGTCCCATTTGAAGCCCCCCAGATGTACCCTATAGTCCAAGAATCAAAAACTGACCCCATTTTGGAAACTACGGGATAAGATGAGTTTTATTGGTACTATTTTGGGGTACATATGATTTTTAATCGCTCTATTTTTTTTTTTTTGGGGAAGCAAGGTAACCGAAGAATGGATTGGTTTTGGTACTGTATTTATTTTTTGTTTTTTATAATGTTCGTCTGACAGGTTAGATCATGTGGTATTTTTATAGAGCAGGTTGTTACGGACGCAATGATATCAAATATGTCTACGTTCTTTGTTTGTTTGTTTCAGTTTTACATAATAAAGCATTTTTGAGAAAAAATATTTTTTGTGTCTCCATTTTCTGAACGCCATATCTTTTTTAGATTTCTTCCGATCGTCTTGTGTAGGGGCTCATTTTTTGCAGGAAGAGTTGACATTATTGGTACCATTTTTGGGTAAATATGATTTTTTGATTATTCATTATTACACTTTTTGTGGCAAGGTGACCCAAAAATTGGTAATTTTGGCACAGCTTTAATTTATTCATTTTGACTGTGTTTATCTGAGGGATTAGGTCATATGAGATTTTTGTAGAGCAGGTTGTTACGGACATGGCGAAACCTAACATGTGTACTTTTTTTATGTATTTAAGGTTTACACAATAATATAATTTTTGAAAGAAAAAAAATCATGTTTTAGTGTCTCCATAGTCTGAGAGCTGTAGTTTTTTTTATTTTTTGGGCGATTGTCTCAGGTAGGGGCTAATTTTTTGCGGGATGAGATGACGGTTAGATTGGTACTATTTTGGGAGGAATACGCCTTTTTGATCGCTTGGTATTACGCTTTTTGAAAGGTAAGGTGACAAAAAATGGCTTTTTTTACATAGTTTTTATTTTATTTTTTTTACTGTGTTCATCTGAGGGGTTAGGCCATGTGAGATTTTTGTAGAGTAAGTTGTTACAGACGCGGCGATACCTAACATGTCTAGGGTATTTTATTATTTTATTTTATTTATTTTTACTCAGTTATAAATGTGCATATATGGAAAAAATGATTTTTTTTTTTACATTTTTCATTTTTCTTTACACTTTTTTTTTTACACTTTTTTGACTCAGACCTACTTGGTTCTTAAAGATTCAGTGGATCTGATGTCTCTATAATACACTGCAGTACACTATATAGTGTAATGCAGTGTATTTTTACTTTACACACTAAGCCTGATCAGGCTCCTGCCTTTAGCAGGAGCCTACTCAGGCTTGATAAACAATGGCAAGCCGGATGGCGTCCGGTTGCCATGGTAACCATTGGGACGCTGCCACAGCAGAGCAGCGTCCCGATGGCAGGGGGAGGATGGGGGAGGGAGCTTCCTCCCTGTTAACCCCTTCCATGCCGTGGTCCCTACGGATCGCGGCATGGAAGGGGTTAAACGACCGACATCACTGCCAGCAGTGATGTCGGCCGTTACATTAGATTGTCAGCTGTATGTTACAGCTGACAATCTAATACCGCTCGCCATCCTGAGACTTGGGGGGAATAAACTTACCAGCGGCAGCAGAGGACGGCGAGTGGCGGGTGGGCGGTAGCTTGGGGGTCCGCTCGATCATCCTGAAATATTAAAACATAGCAGCGCAGCCCCGATGTCCTCAAGGACATCGGGGCTGCACTGCTGAACTCTGCGATTGGTCAGTCAAATCTGACTGACCAATCGCAGGGGTTCTAAGGCAGGGACCACTGTGGTTGGTCCCCTGCCGGATGTCCGGAGATCTCTGCTGTCCGTGACACCCGTTTACAAGCAAGTGTCGCCGCAAGTGTACTTGTGGTGACACTTGGAGCTCATGACGTACTGTGCACGTCATGATGCGGTAACTAACACCACATCATGACGTACATAGTATGTCATCAGTCACTAAGGGGTTAAAGCTCAGAATGAGCAGGAATTCAAATGTATAAATTACAACATATACTGAATCTTCTCCCGCAAAGTTACACATCAATCTGATCAGCTCCTCCTGCTCTATAACATGCTGCCTGCAGATTAATCTGTATTTTCATGGTGACAGGTTCCCTTTAAGTTGTTACTTATGTTTCATAACATTATTTGATATTTCATCTGTTTATGATACTGACAGTACCTACCTGGTCCCCGATGCCAGTTTCCTTCCTAATTGCTCCACGGCCGTCTTCGAATCTCCCCCATGTGCAGGGAGGTGCAGCCAATAGCACACCACGCCGATGACCTGCTCCCCTTGCGTCATGTGTGACATCACATGACAGCCATGGAGCGATCCAGAAGGAAATCGGCATTGGGGACCAGGTAAGTATTGTCAGTATTGCAGGTCCATGTATTGGGGAAGGGTGGAGGGGGTCGGGGTGGTCTGTGTTGGATAACCCCTTTAACCCATGGACACCTCTGGAGGCATGTTTTTCTATTATTGATTTAGATGAATTTTGGTCAAAAAATGTTTTTGTGGGATAGATTATTTTTATTTATTTGGCTTCTGCAGTTTCTGTGTTTCAAAGTATATGGCAAGCTGAAAAATACTGCTGTGTGATAATGACTTGCTGTCTGATAGTTGATTCTCTTGGCCCTCTCTTGAACAACCATCTAAGATGATTTATGACCCAATCAACGTTGTTTTGTGATTTTTCTTTATTTGTTTATTTTTATACATTTTTTCAACTTAACAGTTTTATTAACAGATGCTCCCAACAGGACCAGACTGCCCATGTGGCAATTCTAGCAAATGCCACATGGGCTGGTGCAAGAGTAGGCCACCCACTCCAGGGACATCGCTAGGTCAAATCATTTGGGGCTTTGGCACTAAATGTCTTGCTCAGTGCCTTGCTATTTACTCTCATAGGCCACAGGCCACCAGTCCTGAAGTCTAAGAGGCAGATCAGGTGGCCACGAAGCAACGACATCACAACAGTCCACAACAGGTCTCACAGCAGGTCTGCACCATGACTTCATTGCTAATACCTGCACTGGGATGGGACGCAAGGAACTCAGGCCATGGCACGAAAGAGGGCTCTGGTCTGCTTTGCAGATGGAAACATGGAGAAAGGGGAGTATTTTTTCTGTTGCTTTGGGAGGACATTATTATATAATTATTATATAAGTACTGGGACAATACAGCAGGGCAATATACGGTAACTACCGGGACAATACAGGAGGGCATTATAACTACTGGGACAATACAGAAGGGCATTATAACTACTGGTGGCACTACAGAGGACATTATATGTACTAGGGCCACTACAAAGGACATTATAAGTATTTGGGGCACTACATGGGGCATTATAACTACTGGGGCACTACAGGGGCTTTATAAATATTTGGGTCACTACAGGGGGGCATTATAACTACTCATGGAACTACAAAACCGCATTATACCTACTGAGGGCGCTATAGAGGTGGAAGTTCACAAACATATTTCCCATTGACCACACAACAAATGGGCCTATATGTTTTAAAATGCCTGGGCTGAATTTCAGAGTGGCTGTGTTTAATTATACACATGGTGGCCTATGAAAACACACTTCAGCTATGCCCTAATATGTATTTACAAGATAACCCAGGTGCTTTTGTGAGGTTCTAGGTTGTCTACAATTTAATGCCAGCAATATCAATGAAGCCACTGGAACCAGTGATCATTGCTAGAGGGCTTCCTCCATTGTACAGTGCTGGGGTCATTTTGAAAAGGTTAAAGCCAGTCTACCCATGGATGCACCACCAAAGAGGCCAGGTGAGGTCCAGAGTCTAGCATCCCATCAGGTAGAGATCTGTTCTCTAACCCGCAGTGAAATCTACATACCTGAACAGGGCTTAAAGAGTGAATACCGGGGTGGCACAATAATAATAATCTTAAAGTTTAGCCCAATATCAAACAGTTTGCTTGTTACAGTGGTTCCACAACCATTGTCTGTACACGTGTCCATAACCCTATTCACCTGTTAGATACCTGGGCACTGAATGCCAGAGGTCACATGACCGACACAATGTTTAGTCATGTTCAGCCCTCCTATGGATGCATTTTACAGGACTAAACTATCCGTACCATTTTGTTCTTTAGAGAGAGGCTACTGCACAGGTATAATAAAAGTCTGCAAGAAAATTTTAAATACATGTAAAATAAAGAATTGTATTAAGTCCTATTCTCTAAACAAATACATATAATCATTAAAACTGCAATACCTCTTTAAGCATCTTACAGATACTCAGGTGGTTGCTGACTGCAGACTAACTTTGTTGACATTGCCAAACTTTTCCTTGTCACTTCTAGTCCATGGATAATGTATAGTAACACCAATAGTAATGTGTTGCTGTTTAGCGTAGAACATAGGAAAATTAGGCTATTTAGGCATCTGAGATCCATTAGCCATTAGAACATTGTGAAACTTTAATGCTGGTAAGTGCATTTGGGAAATGTTTCTGTAAATTCATTATCAGACAAACAGACTATTATCATATTTCATACTTTAGATAAAATTACATGTTTTCTCCTCATTACACTTATAATGTCTTACTAACCATTAAATGGTATATATATGTTAATCACTGAAATCAGACATGGACAGTTAACCATGTGATAAAAGGAAAAGTAGGTGGAAGGGGATGGGAAATACCAGATTCCATTTATTTTTTAAGATTAACTCTGGGGTTAAAATTAAAGTCAATCTATTGAGCTAAAAGTTGGCATTTGTCCTATTAAAATACCTTGGTAATGAATCCAAGATGTGAGATATACATCAAGTATGCTGTAATTGAATGAGAATAAACCGCTCTGTTTAGCTTCTCTTTTGTCTGATATAAAGTCTATCAAAAATGTTTATTACTTTTAGAGAGTACATTCAAAGTAACAAAAAAAGTACAATGGTTTGTGAGACAGGAGGTGTTACTGGAAAAAAATCTCATTAAAATGATATAAAGACAATCACTGGGGGGAGAGGAATTTTAATTAACTACACACTGATGATACTTTAAAAAAAGTTATTAAAAAGTTATTCTTTCATCTTCTTTTCCAATGCAAATATGTATCAAGGCCCAAGTTTATAGGCAAACGTGTAGGCTTAGGTCTATGGCATTGAAAATGTAGAGAAAACAAGTTAAAATACAGCAAACTTATTGTAGTTCCTGACATGATGGAGTCAGAATCCTGATAGTCTAGTAAATGTCCAAAATCGTCCACGTTTATATACAATTATTAACAATAAAAAAAACACTGAGAAGGAGTTGTTGTAATTGAATGAAACTTATGTGTAAATGTTACAAGGAAATATGTAAGTGATTACTACATTACAGAAAAAGGATAAATGTACAATCAGGGGTGCACCTAGCCTTTCTGCAAAAACTAAAACGGTGCCCCCCCATGCCAATTTCTTTACCTCACCCCTTTGCAACAATGAAAGTGCTCATTACCCATGGCCCTTCTGCTGCCCCCTTCTTGCCCCTACCTGGTGCTGCCTGAGGTAATCGCATTACCTGGCCTCATTGGTGGTGCACCCCTGTGTACAATGGAACGGAGACTCTAGGACCCTGCTGCTGCCTCTAGCCTGGATACAAGATGAGATAGGGTTGGGTATCGAGGCAAACAGGTTCTGCATGGTATCCTGTGGCACATTTGCTCATAGATGTTGCAGCAGGGTCTGTAGATCCTGCACACTCCTAGGTTGCTGAAGCTGTAACCTCAGCTCGTCCAATAACTGCTTGATTGGCAATAAATATGGCAACTGGGAAGGCCACAAAAGCCATAAACGCCTCACTGCCAATGAGACGAGTTGAGGTGATTGCCGCAGGGAAAAGTGTGAGGCAACGACAGGGCCATGGGCGAAGAGCGCTTCTATTGTGGAAGTGCTCATCTCTCCATATTTTACTGTATCGTCATACTAAGGATGGAAATATAGTTAAAAGCTGCTATTGGGCACAGGAGTGATGTCTCTCTCTTTCCCACCATTCCCTTTCATAGGCTTCAGGCCTAGTGCCTAGCTAATCAGAGGCCAACACAGGCAGCGCAATGACGTCATCATCATCACGCTGCCTGAGTTGAGTAGTAGATCAGGACACAGACCTGAACAGACCAGGGCACAGACAGTGGCGGTGAGGTAAGTATTTGAGTTTGTTGTTTTAACTTTGCATGCTGTTAGGCCACCATGGGGGAGTGTCATTATTTTTAACTGGGGGATATACTATGAGGTTCTACTGGGAGCACTCAAAAGGAATATTATACCTGGTGGCACTATTGGGGCATTAGTTCTACTGCGGGCATTAGAAGGGGGCATTTTTGTAGTGGGGACACCTGTTTAGGTGGAGGTGGGAGGAGGACGCTGCTCTGTCAGTCGGTAACCTACATGTGTTTGCTCTTATGATTCTTATTATTTCAATACTGTTACATGTATTTTGATTGACTAGTGGGTGAATTATGATACACTGATATGGGTGTTGAAGTTTACCTTAATTTACTAGCGGCACATGTGAATAGGATGTGGCCCTCTATGTCCTCTGTGGTATATCCATTGCTGGAATGTAGATTTATATATGTATTTCTGGTTTTAATGAATATGTAATAAAGCTTATTTTGTATACTAAAGAGAGGTATTTTTATTGGGGATATTATAGTATTGGTAGACATACCTCGGTCACCTTGGCTTAACTTGTATTCCAGTATATTTAGGTGTGGCTTGGGGGAAAACATGTTGAACTGGAGAAGAACTTGTGAAGTCATTATAATAAAATGTAGTAAAGTAAATCCTTTGTGTTGTAAAATCTGGATACTATGGTTACTAAGACAATTCAAAATTTAAAAAATTTGTATGAAGATTTTTCACTTAAAAACTGAAAATCAAAAAGTTGCTATAAATATGATGGTGCTGTGCATCATGACAGTTCTCTTTAAGGGAGAATAGGTTTACTTTCAGAAAAGCAATAGACTTTCATTTAGAAGTTGTTATAAATATTTTATGAGTTTGCATTTTTATATTATGTGGATAAGCTTTTTCGTGTTCGGACTTAGAGCTGGACGGTATCCAGACCTGTTGGATCACAAGGCTCATTGTTCTTTATCTCGGTAATTATCCTTTATTTTTTTTGTACCCTGTCCTAGCAGATCTACTCCCACTTAACAACATGCAGTTGACCGAATCCATTTCACAGCCCTGTTAATGTTAAAGTGTAATCTTCCCACGATCAGATGGGATAACCACTCCCTGATGTAAGGTTTGTGAAATGTTATCCATAGCGGTTTCGGTCTTGATGAAATTTTGCATTATTAGTACGCTGACTTATTTTGGCTCTTTAACTCTAATGGTTTTGGCGCTGACTGATATCAATTTGAGTGAAAATGTCGAATTATCTTTTGTTCAGTACAGGTGGTAAAAGGCAGCCTGTGGGGTTCAGCAAAAGTGGGTGATGCAGCACTATTATCTATAATTATTGGGTCTGATAACAAATTCATAGATTTGATTTTGGTATACATAATTAATACCAAATCAAAAACGCTCAGATTGCCCTGAAAAGTTGTGTATGACATTCTGAGGTCCCCTAAGACTGTATCCAACCCCTTTCAACTCTTTAACACCAATACAACATTATTAATATCAAAATGACAGTATATGACTATGGGGAAGTAGAAGGTGACAAACAGCCTGGTTAATTTAACACACTAGTTGGTAAGATTTTATTTTTAAATTACAACATGGTTCCTAAGTTATCCCTTTTTGGTGGCAGATGCCTCCTTCGGACCTGAAAATGGTGTCCACCATTTTGGGAGGTTTATCCAAATCGAATAGCAAAAAAATTCTGATTTAGCTGGAATCTGGACTTTTTGTTTGATTTAGAATCAATTCACTCATCATTACAAGGCAGCCCTAGTATACATATGATTCATGGGAAATATGATATAGGGAAGACCCTTCCCTTTGTCAGCACTATCAATGTCCACACTGATCAATATTGATGGTGATGCTTTAGGGGTTAAGCGGCCAGGATCAAAGCCATTAATGCGGAAGTGTGGCTATCAATAAATCCACCCTACCACCAATGATGATCATACAGGCACCATGATATACATGCTAGAAATACCTCACATTAAAGACGTACATGTAATAGTTTACAAGAAGGGGTTAATACTATTCTATATTAAGCCAAATGACTTTAAATGATGAAAATGGTTATTCTCCTATTATTTTTCCTTCTGCTTTGCTTTGTTTGAATGAATAAGACCTCAGCATCTAGAGCTAGAGCCATATCGATGATTAAATACAATAATATCCCAGTATGAAAAGTTCATAGCTATTCATGGTTGCCATAATATATCATGAGCTCAGTTGTTGGTGTTAACTTTTTCCTGAAGTCAAACTGAAACATTTGTTGGGTGGAATAGTTAGACTATTCCATTATTTGATTGAAATGTAGATTGTCTTTTTGGGTTTCCCCTCCTAAATCTCCCAGTTGTTGCCAGGCAATAAAAAAAAAGGAACGACTAAAGCGTTATGCACATGAGCCAATGTCTACTATGTAGAACTATAATATTTCAAACAAATTTTGTACAATGGAGTTGTGCATAATAAGGAATGTCCTGACCATAATGTTCAGACGCTGTTTGCTCCATTATCCTAATTTATGAAGCCTGGGGAGAATCTGGTGTCAGCAATTTTACAATTATTATGCAATTATAGTTTTCAGTTTACCCAAAACTTTGTCGCCAGTGTACAATTTAGTGTAACATATAACACAACCTCCTGAAACTTTTCACAATTTCTTTCTTTAAAAAATATTTTTCGGCTGGTAACACATATAATTATGACTTTACCCGTTTAGGTTGTGGTATTCATTTTATGAGGTGACAGCTCAATATGAATGCTTAACCCATACAACGTGTCATCAGGTCAAACCAACAGCTAGTTCTGATGACTTTAGGATATGCAATATTATAATAAAGTAATTATTGTCTTATTTTGAATAGCGATTTTGGTTTCAGAGAACCGGTTCGGGGAATCAGAATATCTTACGAAGACCTCAGGCTCAAAACTGTATTATGGCTCCATAAAAGTTGTATCGATCAACAGTATAACACCTCTAAAAATCTCGGGCTCCATAACTCCATATACCTCCACTTTAAACAGATGAGGTTTTCCTCTCATATTCTCATAGAATATGTAAGAAATAAAAATTATACTATCTTCCATTGGATATTTTCATTAAAGCAGGTTTGCTTGAAAGGGAATCTGTCAGACAGAACATGGTGTTTTAGATGAAGGCAGCATGTTATAGAGCAGGAGGAGCTGAGAAGAATGATATATAGTTTTATGGGAAAAGATTCAGTATAACTTGTATTTTATTCATTTAAATTCCTGGTCATCCTGGGCTTTGAAGTCCAGGAGGCGGTCCTATCAGTGATTGACAGCCTTCCCTCTATGACTGTGTATACAGAGATAGCTGTCAATCACTGATAGGACTGCCCCCTGGACTTCAAAACCCAGAATGAGCAGGAATGTAAATTAATAAAATATAAGTTTTGTTGAATCTTTTCCCATAAAACTATATATCACTCCGCTCAGCTCCTCCTGCTCTATAGCATGGTGTTGGTAGCTTACATTGCATTTTCATGGTGACAGGTTCCCTTTAAAGAATAAATACCTTTGTAATACTATGTTGCATGGAAGTACCAGACAGCAGCACACAGGAATGTGTCTACAGCTCTATTGCCATGCGGGTTCCCTGTACACATCTCTGGCTTAAAAAGTCTGTTGCCCACTTTTTATTAACCACAGTGCCACTCCCTTACTGGAAAAAGAGGCCCATTTTTGGTCGCTCCACACTCTTTACAACTGAGTAGTGAGAACCTGGGCCATACTCTGCTGTCCAGAGGAACTGCATGTTTGCAAACACAGGGATGGTGGATTGGAACATGGGTTTCAGAAAATAGAGTACTCTTTCTTCTATGGATGCCACTGATGACATCTCTGACTTAAAAAGTCTTTTGCCCACTTTTTATTAACCACAGTGCTGCTCCATTACTGAAAGAGGAGGTCTATCTTTGGTTGTTTCCACACTCTTCACAACAGAGTGGTTGGAACCTAGGCCATACCCCTCTCTACAAAGGAACAGCATTTTTGCAAACACTGGAATGGTGGATTGGAATATAGGTTACGGAAATCGGAGGCCCCTTTTTCCTATGGATGCCCCTGATGACAGTAGAACCTCAAGGATATCCTTCATCTAAGACTGTACTGTATATAGTTACATGCATAGAGATGTTATATCATATATCTTCTCTTATCATTCAACCAAATAGTCAGTTAGTTAAAAGAGTTGTGCCACAAAAAAATATTCTACTTTTTTTTTTCAAACCAGCACATCTTATCTGAATACTTTTGTAATTGCCTATAATTATACGTTTATTATAGCCTCTGAGCTATTCCATATAATGGATATGTATGGCAACTCTGCTGTTCTTTTCCTTATTTCTCCAGCCCACCTCACTAAGGTGGTTCACACATGCTCAGTTTAAATCTCCAATTTGTTAGAAGCTGTGGTAGTTATAGAAAAAGAGCTGCAGCAAAAGGACATGCCCCTGAGTAAGGATACTCCTCCTGAGCTGTCACTCTGAAACAAACCTGGCAGAGGAATAGGAGTAACGAATGGGGAGATCTTTGGAGACATGTGAGGTACACGGCTGGTTCTAGTTTTGTTAGAAAGATATAGTCATGTACTATATGATGTCTGATTTTCACTTTTTCCATCAATCATGGCATAACCACATTAAGTCCTGGTTTGGTGTTATCTAGTTTTGTGAATGCTGCCATCTGCGTAAGTTCTGACCTCATCTCTTGTACACTGTGTTCTTTGGAAATTTACTCTTCCGCTCCCAACAGAATTGTATGGGAATTGAGAACTGAATAAAACATCTTTAGCTAAAAGGGACTGTCGGTGCATCACTGATCAGTATCACTGATGCAGAAATTCATGTCTTGTCAGTAAATACCCATATGAGTATCATAGCAGGACTGTGCACTGAATTTCATCCAGCCATCATCCTATAGCATAATGGCTACTGTATATATTGAGATGTCCATATTTAACGTTCTTGAACTCTGACAAACTAACACTACTCAAATAAAATCACACAATATATTAGCCCATCCCTGCCTGACTTGTATTCAAAGGGCCCCTGGGTGCTACTGGAAACAGTCAACAAGCTGGTTCTTAGACACACCACTTAGCTGCGCTGTTATAACACAGTGGGGACATTTTCCTTCATCAGATTAGGGCTTCACATCTCCATCTTCATGCAGGACTATTTTGTCCAATAAAATGACAAACTCCCTAATGGAAACCCAACAGACGCCATTACAGTCAATGGGGTCCGTCTGGCGTCATTAGTTTCACTTATTTTCCATTATTTCTGTTGTTCTGTTCCTGTGATGAAGCAAAACAATGAAAATGTTTAGTACTAGAAGGCAGAGGTGGCCTAGGAACCTAAAGTAGCCCCATATTGTAGGTGGGTAGAAAATAAAAGAAGGTGGGGCAAAACAAGTAGACAGACACAAGAAGTAGGCGGAAGTATTCAACTATATCACCTTCCTGAGGACTTGAATTCAGGAGGGCACCTGCGGTTGCGGGCCACATTCATACATTCATATTAATGAATGCTGAGAGCATCAGATCATTATGTATCTGGCCTGTGGCTTGAGGAGGGCTTGGGCAGCCCTCTGGGCATCAACACATCAGGAAATTTCCTTGTAGGGTCTATGGTTAGCCCATCTCTGCTAGAAGGAAGCTAGAATAAAACATACCAATTTGCCATATATCATTTGGTAGAATTTGTCACAGAATGTCCCAGCATTCCATAGTTTTATATCTACGTAAATATAATTATGTGCATAAATGAGGGGGTCCTTCTTCTTTAACAAAGATATACTCAAATGGTTTTATGCGTCTGTAAAATTTCCCATGCTTCATACTTCCAGATTGAGACAATTTATTTCTTCCAGTGATCTCTGCAGGGAAAAGGAGGAGCACATTTAAGGCTGTGAAGTTCCTTCCTAGGTTTGACCTGTGGTCAGTGGTGGGTTATTCTAAGAGCACAAGGCTGACTCATAGCTTCTAGGAATCCCCCTAAACGTCACACATTTATATAACCTGTACAAAAAGATATCTATGTTAAAGTTGAAGTGCATCTTTGGAGGTACACTATTTATCTGCATCTACTTGAACTTTCCTCACTCCTAAAAAAATCACTGTACTCGCAGAACACAATAATCATTTTCTGTATACGAGACGTTCTTTTCAGACTGTGCCAACTATTGTCCGGCATGGGAGGTGCTGTATGAGTCATGTAGACCACCTTTAATCATAGTGATGTCTATATGGGAACACAATACGTGGTGATTTATGTATAGTGCAGTTGTAACATTTCTCACCTGAAAATGGAGCCTTTAAAAAGGTTTTGCAACCATTAAATGTTATTTTAACATAATTCAAGATGAAAAACTAGTTACTATTGTAATGTACTTTCTGTTAGAAAAGTGCTCTGGTTGTGGGAAATTCTCTTCATTACAATGGTGCCTCCTGGTGTTTAATCTATATGATAATGTGCATGTCCACCTACTGAGCTGGTCGCACATGTTCATTTCCATCCTTCAACGGCACCAGCCATATCTTCTGATGAGAGGCATACACACATTGAGGGAGATTTATCAAAAGAGATGCAAAGGAAAACTGGCTTAGTTGCCCATAGATACCAATCAGATTCTACCTTTCATTTTCCAGAAGAGCTCTGGAAAATAAAAGGTGGAACCTGATTGGTTGCTATAGGCAACTAAACCAGTTTTCCTTTGCATTGGTGTTGATAAATCTCCCTCAATGAATTTTCACAGTGTGCATACAGCAGCAGAAACAGTGGCTCGTTTGTTAACTTTAGATGCTGCTGACCGGCTGGGGGCTTAGCTCCATAGAATTGAGCTAAGTCGTGAGCTGACAGCTGCTATGGCTTTAAGCAGTGGCTGTCCGCAAACCACGCAATCCCTTCTTGGCACAGCCTTTCTTGGAACAGTCCCAGCTTTTACCTGACAAGGTCGAATTGCAGCACTGCCTCCCTTTGAAAACAATGGGAGATGGAACACACATGGCTGCAACCTCGGCTGCCATGTCAGCGCTAAAATTCCAGTGGCAAAATCCGCCATGTCAACGGCCCCTTACAAACTGTGAAAGTTACAGGGAGAGAGCTGCATCAAAAAGGACATGGCCCATAAGAAAGGACAAACCTCTGAGCTGCCAACCTGAAGAGAATATGGCAGAGCAATTGGAGCAATGAATGAGGAGCACTGGATTCATGTACAGGATATATAATTGTTTTGATAAAAAGAAATTGTCTTGTACCGTATGATTCTGATTTTCATTTTTGACATCAGTCGTGGCATAATCTCTTTAATCTAAGCAGTGAATATAAGGAGTCTTCACCATTAACTCCTACATTTTACTGATCTCAGGTCATGGTCACTAGAACGGTAATGATTGGTAGCGGGTACACTGAAGAAAGCTGAACTGTAGGCAGTAATGGCAGCTATGCCAACTTCCATGACGGGTGTGTAATCCTGCTCTGTACAGCCTCCATCCCATACATATATGAAACTGTCCTGAAGGGGAATATGTGTTGGGTGAGCATGCTCGCCCAAGCACTATATTTGCTCGAGCATTGCGATGCTCGGCACATCGTGGTATTCGGCTGAACACCGCGTGTGCTTGAGCGCGATGCTCGAGTGTCCTCCCCGCATGTTTGTTGGCTGCTACGCAGCCAGTAAACGTGCGGGGTGAGACTGGAATCCACTGTAATGCCGCAGCCATGTTGGTTACTGGCATTACAGTGATTGGCTGGCCGGAACGCATCATCGGGTGCTATAAAGCACCCAATGACACGTGGTTCGGCTCAGTCTTAGTCAGGGAGAGCTGCAGCAGGAGGGACAGATAGTGTAAGCATAGGAATTATTTTATTTGCTAGGCAGGTTTAGTTTGAATCTTTCAGAGACCCAAAAGTCCTTTTAAGGACTATTGTTTTATCTTGCTCATATTTATGTTATTAGCGCAACCTGCGCACAATTGTTTAGCCGCTGGTGACAGTGACACAACCTCTGCTACATCTGTTGTGTTACATTTGCGCATCCTGGATACCTGTGACATTCAATGTAATTTTTCTGCCACTGGTGACAGCGACATTACCTGCGATATATCTGCTGTATAACCTTTGCACATCTTAAATACTTGTGAAATTCAGTGTAATTTTTTCTGCCATTGGTAACAGCGACATTACCTGCGCTATATCTGCTGTATAACATTTGCGCATCCTAAATACATGTGACATTCAGTGTAATTTTTTCACCGCTGGTGACAGCGACATTACATGCGCTACATCTGCTGTATAACGTTTGCACATCTTAAATACTTGCGACATTCAGTGTAATTTTTTCTGCCATTGGTCACAGCAACATTACCTGCGCTACATCTGCTGTATAACATTTGCGCATCCTAAATACCTGTGACATTCATTGTAATTTTTTTCGCCACTGGTGACAGCGACATTAACTGCGCTACATCTCCTTTTTAACGTTTGCATATCCCAAATATTTGTGACATTTAGTGTAATTTTTCCACCGCTAGTGACAGCGACATTACCTGTGCTACATCTGCTGTATAACGTTTGCGCATCCTAAATATTTGTGACATTTAGTGTAATTTTTCACCACTGGTGACAGCGACATTACCTGGGCTACATCTGCTGTATAACGTTTTCACATCTTAAATATTTGTGACATTTAGTGTACTGTATTTTTCCCTTTATAAGACGCAACTGATGATAAGACACACCCCAGATTTTAGAGTTGGAAAATAAGAAAATAATAGTTTTCATCACACCTCATATCAGACCCCCCATAAATTTCAGGACATCACATCAGACCCCCATATCAGCCCTCCATGTCAGAACCCCATCAGCCCTTCATGTCAGACCCTCATCAGACCTCAGATCAGCCCATCAGCCCCCATATCAGCCCACTGTGCCCCCTTCAGACCTCAGATCAGCCCACGGTGCCCCCATATCAGCCCACTGTGCCCCCATCAGACCTCAGATCAGCCCCCATATCAGCCCACTGTGCCCCCATCAGACCTCAGATCAGCCCACTGTGCCCCCATATCAGCCCACTGTGCCCCCATCAGACCTCAGATCAGCCCCCGTATCACCCCACTGTGCCCTCATATCAGCCCACTCTGCCCCCATCAGACCTCAGATCAGCCCACTATGCCCCCATATCAGCCCACTGTGCCCCCATCAGACCTCAGATCACCCCACTATGCCCCCATATCAGCCCACTGTGCCCCCATATCAGCCCACTGTGCCCCCATCAGACCTCAGATCAGCCCTCATATCAGCCCACTCTACCCCCATCAGACCAGATCAGCCCATCACCCCCCATATTAGCTGACTGTGCCCCCATCAGACCTCAGATCAGCCCACCCAGCCCCATAAGGATAAAATAAAAAACTCTCTCACCTCTCCTGCGCCGCTGTTCTGCTCCTGATCCGGCACTCCTCTGTCTTCTCCAGCCGGCGCTGCACTGTCACCTGACTGCATGCAGCGTCAGGTTATAGTGCGCACACTACGTCCTGACGCTGAACGCGGTCAGGACAGTGCAGAGCCAGCCCGGAGACGGAGCGGAGCCGCGGCGCAGGAGAAGTGAGAAAATTTTTTATTTTATCCTTATGGGGCTGGGTGGGCTGATCTGAGGTCTAATGGGAGTCCTGGCTCTGTTCGGGCTTCCTGGGTCCTGGCTCATTCAGCTTTCTTACAGTCTCTATCCTGTAAAATTCCAGAAGAACCGGTTCATGTACGCTGCTGTAGCCAATAACTGGCCTCAGCAGTGACATGCCACCAAACAGCACATGATGCAGCAGTAATGTGCTCCATGGGGAAATGTTACTGCTGAGGCCAGTAATTGGATGCAGCACACATGACCCCTCTATCCGGAAGTTTACAGGATGGGGACCAGAAGAGCCAGAGAGCCAGAATGGAGCGATGGTCAGCAGGTGAGCGTGAAGTTTTGTTTTTTTTTCAACAGGTACAGTAAGCTTTAATAAAAAGTCCAAAAGGCTGGACAACCCCTTTAAAGTTATGGCTCTTACCGTCAGTGATTTGGTTTGGACCATCGTTTCAAATTCTAGTGATATTGTGACCTCCCTAGTTCCACCAGTGTGAAATAGTAACCACATATAGAGGGGGCCTGGAGCCCCTCTGTGAGGGTACAACTACACGGTCAGGTTTCTTCATGCAGTTTTGGAAGCCAAAACTAGAAGTGAATTAAAAAAAGAGGAGAAGTAGAATCTGTTCTGTATACTTTCTCCCCTTTTTGATCCACTTCTGATTTTGCCTTCCAAAACTGCATGCAGAAACCTGACCGTGTGGCCATACCCTTAAAGCCATATCCACTAACTGAGCATATGGATGGGGGTTGTCTAAAGCAGAGCTTTACAATTCTGTCAGAAACAGGTTAACTTGGGTGTTCATATTCATTTCTCTATCAAAGTGCATGTGGTTTTTGCTGTATTAATCAGAATACCTATGTAGGGGGTCTGTGTCACTGAATCACTGGGTAAGTCTCTGTGTGTGTCTGCATGCCTGTATCAAGTCTTCATCTGAGAACGTGTGACCATCCATACTTCATTCGCTTCACTTCAACTTGGCAGCCGTAAGAGTCATATGGATTGAGTAAACTGTTGTAAAGGATACATTAAATACAATATAATCCGCAGAGTCCTGGGGAAATGGTTCTATCAGGAAAAGTTTGTACTGTAAAGCTTTTTGGAGCATGTCGTAGATTATAGCCATTCCTGTCTCAGCTATTAAAATCAAAAGCACCTTTCATGTCTTTATTTTACTCTGGTGCAATGCAAAATTATAAGACATGCCATGTCTATGCCGGCCTTCTTAAAGTTTTAAAAAACAAAACTACTTTACCATATAGTCATCCACGTCTTACCATTCTCTGGCTACAGCCCCTACATAGAACTATGTGTTTCCATGTTTACAGGGGACAAACTATTGCTGTAGCAACCGTAGCCGCTGCTATGGGGCCCGCAGTAGTGTAGGGAATGACTTATCAGTACACTGACACACACACAATAATGATTACTGTGGTAATGAGTACTGGCAGGTGAGGTCCAGGCGGTAATGGAAGACAGACAAAGCAGCCAGACTGGGGCTCAGGCCTCAGGCCTCATTCCCCAGTCTGTGCTTTCCCCAGCAGCAGGCGTGATACTGTAATGTCATGATGCCTGCTAGGCTGAGCAGAAGTATACACAAGCCGAGGAGCGACTTCTGACCTGTGCACTCTTCTGCTGAGCTCAGCAGGCATGATGATGTCACTGCATCACACCTGCTGCTGGGGAGAGCATAATGTGCTCAATTCATCTGGGAGATGGGGCTAGGTGAGCATTACTTTTTTATTTCGTTAACAATACAGGTTCTTCACTACTGTAAGGGAGACAATAAGGGGGCTGCACTACTGTAAGGGGGCACTAAGGGGTCAGCACTACAGTATAGGGGGCATTAAGGGCCGGCACTACTGGAACATAGTACCAAGGAGGCAGAACTACTGTAGGGGGGCAATAAGGGGCTAGCCCTACCACAAGGGGTCACTTAGGGGACATAAAAACTGTGTGGGGGCACTAAATGGGAATTATACTGTGTGGGGACACTAAGGGGGCATGCAGGGCCTAGCCGGAATACTGTAAGGTAAACTCTTAACTCTTCCTCCCGTCCAGCGCTAGTAAGCATTTTATTTTCATATTTTTTACATGACAGAGTGGGCAAGGAGTTATATGGCAAGTATGGGTGGTCTTGACTAACCACAGGTGGAGGGAAGGGTTTGCGGGAAATTGCTCAGGGGCCCCATTCAAAAATTTGTTATGGGGCCCAGCCTTTTCTAGTTAAGGCTCTGCAGGGTTACACACCACAAACAAACTCCGTGTAGTGTTATCTTGTAGTTAAACTAATTTTCCACTTATTATTAGTAATTGTTTTTAATTAGTAGGTTAGAAGTATTAGTGGACAGATGGATGGAATTATTGCAGTACCTCAGAATAGGGTACTTGCAAACTGTTCTTGTTATGCAGTGTTGTAATGCCATTTAATATGCTAATGCCTTGTAATGTACCATTATATTTCTGTATGGATCAGTTAGGATTAACGATCCTCACTCTGCTCTTGTACAAAGCTAGGTATTGGACTTAGATCCCACCTAGCTTAGTGCGTAGTGGGCTATTTGAAGAAGTGATAGGGAGCTACATGTGCTCACTTCTCAGAGGACTAGGCCTTCGCCCCAGAAAACCATTATCTCTGAGAGAAAACTATCTCTACTACACAGCACTCCAGAGAGAGAGAAAGAAAGGACTACAAGGTCCAAAATCAGCATGGCCAGGCACTGGTGTCAGTAAATAGGGTAATTGCTGAATTAGGCTGATAAAGACCTTACTGCAGTGAGAGGGAAATTGACAAGACACCCTTTACACTCGGGCATGGTATACTGCCATCCTTAGATTATGTAGAGAGAGAATTAAGAGAGCTAGAGTGAAGGAGTACTACAACCGCCACCTTTGCTTATATCCATACATCGCACAGTGAATTGTTTGGAATTGTGTTTGGTACCATTGGATGTATTACAACTTCCATTCTTCACTGCAATAATGAGAGACACCTATCTTCTACAACTGGCCTGGTTACTGACTCCAGTACTATTTGCCGGCCACTTCTCCTACATTCTCTGCCTTGCACCCGCAACAAACCTACAACACCAAGGGTCCCAACATCAGGGTGTACCACAGGGAAAGAAAGAGTGCGCCCTCCTGTCACTGCCCTGAACCTAATTAGCATCAGTGTGAAGATTGCCACTGTGAACGATTATTGCAGCCAGAGCCACCACCATTCTCATCCTCCACTCTGCTTCTCCCAGGCCGTGGCAGTATGACAGCAGTATCAGACTACATAGGGTTTGTTAGTGCTCTGTTACCATGGAAATGCATAGGTCTGCATAGGTACTGTAGTCACAAGATGGTAGTATATTTACTTTTATATAAAATTCTTATTATATAATAATATTATTATGGTATGATATTATTATATTATTATATCATAATAATTAATATTATACATTAATACATAATTCATTTACTTTACAAATTCACTTGTAGTGTGTGATATTTTTATTGCACTTTACATAATTACCCAATAATCAGAAATATCATCTAATTTAGTATAATCCTTTCTTTTTTACCTTTCTTTCTCCTTGTTCTCATTTTTACTTACATGGATTGTCTCAATAGAACAAGCCCTTTTTAAAACACAGGCCAAAACTGGGTGTTGGGGGGGTGTACTGGTTACGCTGCCATTTTTTCAAAGTATGAACATGACTATGGAAAAACACTGAGCATCCCCATTCTCAGCTACGTGTGCCACAATTTAGTTTAATATTGTTTTACGTAAACCAACAAACTCAGAACGACACACAAAATATGTCTTATGATTCAAACAATTTAATTACATTCAGCATTGTGACTTGGCAAAAAGTCAATGTCTACTGAAATCAGCCTGTTACTAAAATATTGATTTTGTCGTCTTATTTTTTCTGACTGTCTGAATCTGGTGTGATATGGAATCGGTCAGTGACAAAACTTCTAGATCTATTGTTTTGAATGCCTTAGTTTATATTGAATTGTATGTTCTTTTTAGAAATTAGATATTAGATATTCTTTACAGTTACAGTATCTCACAAAAGTGAATACACCCCTCACTTTTTTTTGTAAATATTTTATTATATCTTTTCATGGGACAACCCTGAAGATCTGAAACTTTTTTCAGAGAGTATGAGAGAGTGTGAGAGTGATAACATCAAATTTAACTCACCTGTTCCCCATTCACACCTGACACCTTGTAACACTAACGAGTCACATGACACTAGGGAGGGAAAATGGCTAATTGGTCACAATTTGGCCGTTTTCACTTAGGGGTGTACTCAATTTTGTTGCCAGCGGTTTAGACATTATTGGCTGTGTGTTGGGTTATTTTGAGGACACACCAAAATTTACACTGTTATGCAACCTGTACACTGACTACTTTATAGTGTATCAATATGTCATATCTTCAGTATTGTCCCATGAAAAGATATAATAAAATATTTACAAAAATGTGAGGGGTGTACTCACTCTTGTGAGATACTGTACATTATATATATATTTGCAATATCCAAATAATATCACATAATTAGATATACTGGGGCAGATTTACTAATCCTGTAGATGGTGTAAGCTTAGACTGGGTGTCTAGACTGGCACCACATTTATCACAGGGGCTCAGGCTGGAGAATAAATGTGGTGCAGGGATAGACACTTCAATCTAACTTTTTACCAACTGGTTGCCTTACTTTGAGACAGAATTTTACACCAGAATGGTGGCGCAATTCTGGTGCCAGATGTTGCATTTTAGGCCATGCCCCTTACCAGTAAAGTCACACCTCTCTCCAGTTATTCACACCTCTTTACAGTTATACACACCTCTTGTCAAGCTAGGTGAAGAGAATATATCAAGCACTAGATGGCCAAATTGTGCCAATTAGCACCAAACTGCACCAAATTTTGGTGGTTTATGAAAGTGACTAGGTGCACTGACATTAGTAAATGTCGGTCACTATATGTCACTTACAGTTTTGAATACATTATTAGGTTAATATGGTGCTTTTTACATGACATTTTAGACCAGTGGTCCACAACATACTACATTCCAACTATTCTAGAAGCATAACTCCCAGCATGCCCTGACACTCTATGGCTTGCTGATAGTTGTAGTTTCCCAGTAACTAAAGAGTGGTTTCTATGATTTGTATGACAGTGGTTTGTATGACAGTTTCTTCATGAGACCTGTCCATAGGAAATCCATATGGACCTCATAGAGGGAGGTCTTCATCAGCTCTCCATTCTGTCAGAATTAAGTTATCTATATACAGAATAACACTGACAGGCATTCATTTGAATGGCTGCTTGAAACACTACATTTCTTCTGGGTGTCTGGCTATGACTTCCCCCAGCAAAACTGCCTGTTTGCCAAGGGTGCCAAGAGCCATGTATGTGATGATTAGCTGAATGCTGGCTGTCTCCAAACACTGAGGTGACAATCCCTTTAATAGCAATATTAATCCATAGTAACCTTTCTGTCTTACCATTTGAATTCTAAAAAGTGCAACATGCAAACTGTCTATCGCGTGTGTCACATCTGACAGAAGGTGGGCCTACATGGTGACATGCCATTACCAAACAATAGCAGCAAAATTTTGGGATTACTGCAAACAGTGTACAATCTTACCGTTTCCATATGAAAAAAGGGCCAATTGACCTGGCATGCATAACAAAAAAAAAATGGAAGTCACAATGAAGCAACTCACGGACAACAATGGGTGGCCATAGAGCCGTAGCTTGAATAGGGGTCCTTCATGTACTCCTTTATGGGTAAGTTGGAGTGGCAACCACTGCGAACACAATAAAATAGTGCTCATTGTTGAACCTGTCATATTGTACATGCAGTGCTGTCTGTGAGTAGTAGGTTATAAAGC